>JADPXZ010000007.1:2495000-2515000 GCA_019009955.1 Riptortus pedestris
TGAGCGATACCTCTTCGGGGCAAATAAATAAATATATACAACACATTATGAGCGTTATTTCCTTGGGGGAAATAAATAAATAGATATAACACTTTATGAGCGATATCTCTTCAGAGAAAATAAATAGATGTGTCTCTTTATGAGCGATATCTCTTCAGGGAAAATAAATAAATAGATATTACACTTTATGAGCAATATCTTTTATGGACAAATACATGAGTAAATATTACACTTTATGAGAGATATCTCTTCTGAGCAAATAAATGAATAGATATTACACTTTATGAGCGATATCTCTTCGGGGCAAATAAATAGATATTACACTTCATGAGCTATATCTCTTCACGGCAAATAAATAAATAGCTATAACACTTTATGAGCGATATCTCTTCAGGGCAAATTAATAAGTGTAACACTTTATGAGCTATATCTCTTCGGGGCAAATAAATAAATAGATATTGCACTTTATAAGCGATATCTCTTCAGGGAAAATAAATAAACAGATATTACAATTTATGAGTGGTATCTCTTCAGGGCAAATAAATGAATAGATATTACACTTTATGAGCGATATCACTTCAGAGCAAATAAATAAATAGATATTACACTTTATGAGCGATATCTCTTCTGAACAAATAAATAGCAGTAACACTTTATGAGCGATATCACTTCGGGGCAAATAAATAAATAGATATTACACTTTATGAGCGATATCTCTTCAGGGAAAATAAATAACTAGATATTACACTTTATGAGCGATATCTCTTCGGGGCAAATAAATTAATAGATATTACACTTTATGAGCGATATCTCTTCGGGGCAAATAAATTAATAGATATTACACTTTATGAGCGATACCTCTTATGAGAAAATAAATAGATATTACACTTTATGAGCGATATCTCTTCGGGCCAAATAAATAAATAGATATTACACTTTATGAGCGATATCTCTTCAGGGGAAATTAATGGATAGATATCACACTTTATGAGCGATACCTCTTATGAGAAAATAAATAGATATTTCACTTTATGAGCGATATCTCTTCAGGGGAAATTAATGGATAGATATCACACTTTATGAGCGATACCTCTTATGAGAAAATAAATAGATATTACACTTTATGAGCGATATCTCTTCGGGCCAAATAAATAAATAGATATTACACTTTATGAGCGATATCTCTTCGGGCCAAATAAATAAATAGATATTACACTTTATGAGCGATATCTCTTCAGGGGAAATTAATGGATAGATATCACACTTTATGAGCGATACCTCTTATGAGAAAATAAATAGATATTACACTTTATGAGCGATATCTCTTCAGTGCCAAATAACTAAATAGTTATATACACTTTATTATGAGCAATATCTTCTTCAGGGGAAAATTATGGATAGATATCCACAACTTTGTGAGCGATACCTCTTATGAGAAAAAATAAATATAGGACTATAATACACTTTAAGAGCGATTTATTCTCTTCGGGCCAAATAAATAAATAGATATTACACATTATGAGCGATATCTCTTCAGGCCCAATTAATAAATAGATTTTTTACACTTGTATGGTAGTGCGATAATCTCTTTCGGGCCAAATAAATAAATAGAGATTACACTTTATGAGCGATATCTCTTCACGTGTGGAAAAATTAATGGATAGATATCACACTTTATGAGGCGATACCTCTTATGAGAAAAATAAAATTAGATATTACACTTTATGAGCGATATCTCTTCGGGCCCAAATAAATAAATAGATATTACACTTTATGAGCAATATCTCTTCAGGGGAAATTAAGTGGATAGATATCACACTTGATGAGGCGATACCTCTTATGAGGAAAATTTAATAGATATTACACTTTATGAGCGATATTCTCTTCGAGGCCCAAATAAATAAAATAGATATTACCAACTTTATGAGCGATTATCTCTTCGGGCCAAATAAATAAATAGATATTACACTTTATGATGGCGATATCTCTTCAGGGAAAGGAAATTAATGGAATAGATATCACACTTTATGAGCGATACCTCTTATGAGGAAAATAAGAATAGATATTACACTTTATGAGCGATAATATCTCTTCGGGCCAATAAATAAATAGATATTACACTTTATGAGCGATACTCTTCAGGGAAATTAATGGATAGATTCACACTTTATAACGAGCGATACCTCCTTATGAGAAAAATAAATAAGATATTTCACTTTATGAGCGATATCTCTTCGGGCCATTAAATAACTAGATATTACACTTTATGAGCGATATCTCTTCAGGGGAAATTATAATGGATAGATATCACACTTTTTATGGAGCGATACCTCTTATGAGAAAAATAAATAGATATTACACTTTATGAGCGATATCTCATTCGGGCCAAATAAATAAATAGATATTACACTTTATGAGCGATATTCTCTTTCAGGGGAAATTAAATGGATAGATTATCACACTTTTATGAGCGATACCTTCTCCTACTGAGAAAATAAATAGAATATCTTCTTTACTTTATGAGCGATATCTCTTCAGGGGAAATTAATGGATAGATATCACACTTTATGTGCGATACCTCTTATGAGAAAATAAATAGATATTTCACTTTATGAGCGATATCTCTTCAGGGCAAATAAATAAATAGTTATAACACTTTATGAGCGATATCTCTTCAGGACAAATAAATAAATAGCTATAAAACTTTATGAGCAATATCTTTCATGTACAAATACATGAGTAAATATTACACTTTATAAGTTATTTATCTTTGGACCAATAAATAAATATATACATAACACTTTATAAGAGTTATCTATTATAAAAAAAAATAATAATATCATTGCTTTATAAGGGATAATCCACCGACCAATAATATATACAAAAATGCTAATAACTTGTTTAATATTCGATTTACGAAAAAAGTGCATATAACAACAATTGTAGAGCATCAATAGTTCAACAAGATTGGTTCTATAACATTTTACTCTCGGGCTCATAATAACGGAGATATTTGGAATTTTTGTTAAAAATAGCTAAAATAGGTCTCAGTTACTAAGCTTGTGCAACACTTTAATAAAGAAAAACGCTAATATCTCGGTTAATATTCATTCTAGAGAATAAATGTATATAACAATATTTATAGTAAAATTAATTTGCAATAAGATTGGTTATGTACAATTTTTCGTGAGGGACACGCATATTAACGGACCAGCCGGTTTTAAGCAATATAGTAATAGTTAAAGGAATTGTTGAAACGTCCCCAACGTGTTGTTTAGTTATAAAAAAAAATATCTCTTACTTTTCTAACCGCTAGCTACTTCCAAAAAAAATTCCAAATATCTCCCGTTATTATGAGACCTGAGAGTAAAATGTTATAGAACCAATCTTCTGTTGAACTATTTGGATGCTCTAAACCAATTTTTTGTAATATGAGAATTATTTTCTCTATCTTAGCATATTAACCGATAGATATGTAGGCGTTATAAGTTTTAAAGTATTAGGTGCACTCACTTATGGAGTATAAGCGTCTTCTCGCGGCTTAGAGGTCGCCCCAGGGCCAGTGACGGGACCGGCCGTCTTGGCAAGAGGAGACCTGCCAACAGAATGCCTTGCCAGGACTTACATCGTGTTGTGTTTTCCTCTCGTTTTCATATGTTCAAAACAACCTTGACAATAATAGATAAATATAGGTTGTGGTTCTATATATATATATTATAGTTTATTATACTATATAATTAAGTATCTTCAATTTAAAATATCAATCCTCCCCCCTTGAAACCCACCAACCTATTCCTTGTCCCAGATTTTTTGCACTAAACATGCAAATATCTCGTTTAATATTTATTTTAGAGAAAATATGTATATAACAATATTTATAGAACATTAAATTTACATTAAAATTGATTCTATACAATTTTGTGATCCGATTCATAATAACGGAGATATTTGAATTTAAAATTCAACCTCCCTCTTAAACCCCACTAATCGGTTTCCTAAAATTTATCACTAAAAATGCAAATATCTCGGTTAATATTCAATTTAGAGAAAATATGTATATAACAAAATTTATAGAACATTAAATTTACTTTAATATTGATTCTATACACTTTTGTGATACGATGCATAATAACGGAGATATTTTAATTTAAAATTCAACCTCCCTCTAAACCCCCACTAATCCGATTCCTAAGACATAATTTATCCTCTTAAAAAAATGCAAAAATTATCTCGGGAAGCGTGTATTTATAGTCTATTTAGAGAATTAAATATGTAATATAACATAACATTAATAGAACATCTAAATTTACATTAATATTGATTCTATACACTGTTGATGATACGATGCATCAAATAATCGGAAAGATGATTTGGGTATTTAAAAATTCATCCTCCTCTAAACTATGCCAACCTAATCCGTCTTCACGATACAACGAGTTCAACTAAGAAATGCAGAATATCTCGAATCTGTTATATTTAACAATAGTGAGGAAATATGTATATAACAACTTTTTTAGAAAATGAAATTTACAATAAAACTGGTTCTATGCAAAATTTTGATGGGGCTCATAATAACGGAGATATTTATATTTCTGATCGGAAATATAAATTTTGACAGTTCCTGACCACGTGGTCACCAACTGTCAAAACATGAGTTATTATTTATGTAAATCACAGTATTGTTTGTAACAATGTTTTATATATATATATATATATATATATATATATATATATATAATACATTGTAAGAAACTATACTGTAATTTACATAAATTTTAAATTTCGGAGTCGGAATTTTAAATTTCAAAATATCTCCTTTGTTGCGAATCACAGCGAAAAAGTGTATTGAATCAATTTGATTGTAAATTTAATGTTCTATAAATGTTGTTATATACATAATTAATAAATTGAATATTAACCGAGATATTTGCATTTTTAGTGATAAATGTCTGGAATCGGATTAGTGGGTGTTTAGAGAGAGGTTGAATTTTAAATTGAAATATCTCCGTTATTATGCATCGGATCAAAATTGTGTATAGAAACAATTTGATTTCAAATTTAATAGTCTATAAATATTGTTATATACATTTATTCTTTATCTTGAATATTAACCGAGATATTTGCATTTTTAGTGATAAATGTCTGGAATCGGATTAGTGGGGGTTTAGAGAGAGGTTGAATTTTAAATTGAAATATCTCCGTTATTATGCATCGGATCAAAATTGTGTATAGAAACAATTTGATTTCAATTTTAATTGTCCTATAAATTGTTGTTATAGACATTTATTCTTTATCTTGAATATTAACCGAGATATTTGCATTCTTAGTGATAAATGTCTGGAATCGGATTAGTGGGGGTTTAGAGGGAGGTTGAATTTTAAATTCAAATATCTCCGTTATTATGCATCGGATCAAAATTGTGTATAGAAACAATTTGATTTCAAATTTAATAGTCTATAAATATTGTTATATACATTTATTCTTTATCTTGAATATTAACCGAGATATTTGCATTTTTAGTGATAAATGTCTAGAATCGGATTAGTGGGGGTTTAGAGAGAGGTTGAATTTTAAATTGAAGTATCTCCGTTATTATGCATCGGATCAAAATTGTGTATAGAAACAATTTGATTTCAAATTTAATTGTCTATAAATATTGTTATATACATTTATTCTTTATCTTGAATATTAACCGAGATATTTGCATTTTTAGTGATAAATGTCTAGAATCGGATTAGTGGGGGTTTAGAGAGAGGTTGAATTTTAAATTGAAGTATCTCCGTTATTATGCATCGGATCAAAATTGTGTATAGAAACAATTTGATTTCAAATTTAATTGTCTATAAATATTGTTATATACATTTATTCTTTATCTTGTATATTAACCGAGATATTTGCATTTTTAGTGATAAATGTCTGGAATCGGATTAGTGGGTGTTAAGAGAGAGGTTGAATTTTAAATTGAAATATCTCCGTTATTATGCATCGGATCAAAATTTTGCAAATAAAAACTTTGATTTTAAATTTAATGTTCTATAAATATTGTTATATACATATTTTCTCTAAATTGAATATTAACCGAGATATTTGCATTCTTAGTGAAAAAAATCAAGCTAGAAATAGTGGGGGTTTAGAGGGAGGTTGAATTTTAAATTGAAATATCTCCGTTATTATGCATCGGATCAAAATTTTGAACAGAATCAATTTGATTGTAAATTTAATGTTCTATATATGTTGATATATACATATGTTCTCTAAATTGAATATTAACCGAGATATTTGCCTTTTTAGTGAAAAAAAATTGAAATCGGATTAGTGGGGGTTTAGAAAGGGGTTGAATTTTAAATTGATATATCTCCGTTATTATGCATCGGAACGAAATTTTGAATAGAATCAATTTGATTGCAAATTTCATGTACTATAAATTCTGT
Organism: Riptortus pedestris; assembly: GCA_019009955.1. Classification (NCBI taxonomy): domain Eukaryota; kingdom Metazoa; phylum Arthropoda; class Insecta; order Hemiptera; family Alydidae; genus Riptortus; species Riptortus pedestris. Next base: position 2,501,432 of record JADPXZ010000007.1, read on the forward strand.
TATATACATTTATTCTCTATCTTGAATATTAGCCGAGATATTTGCATTTTTCAGTTTTCATCCTCGAGCAAAGCCCCACTCCTGCTCGTGTCACATAAACAATACTCTGTTATACAATAAACCGCATTATTCCAAGCTCAAATACCAAATATTGTTTTCGAGAGAACTTTATTATAAATTACACTTCTAGACGTAAATAATTTGCAATCATATTCGAATATATTTGAGCGCATATAACAACAATTGTAGAGCATCAATAGTTCAACAAGATTGGTTCTATAACATTTTACACTCGTGACTCACGAAGAGGCGAAACTTAAATCCCAAATATCTCCGTTATTATGAGCCTGAGAGTAAAATGTCACAAAACCAATCTTGTTCGAAAAATAATGTTCTACAATTGTTGTTATATACATTTTTTTCGTAACTCAATTATTTAACGAGTTATTGTTAATTATATTGAAAAATGTTGGATACTCACATCAGCTCCTAGTCGTGTCATTATTCTCATTGAAGCTGCAACGTAAGCTGAATCTGTTATTTGAACTCCCATTTTCGAAATTGGACCACCGACTGGGCCCATAGAGAACGGTAATATGTACATTATTCTATCTGTAAATAAATAAATAAAATAAATAAATACATAAATAAATATAAAAAATGATAATAAAATAATTTTTAATGGCTGAAATCGGATAAGGAATAGCCTGGTAGAGTTAGAAATGGAGGGACGATTCTTAAATTCCAAATATCTCCGTTATTATGAGCCTGAGAGAAAAATGTTATAGAACCAATCTTGTTCAGAAAATAATGTTCTACAATTGTTGTTATATGCACTTTTTCTCTATCATAAATATTAACCAAGATATTAGCGTTTTTCTTTAATAAAGTGTTGCGCAATGTTAGTATCTCAGACCTAATCTATTTATTTTAGCTTTAATTCCCCAAATATTCTCCGTGTATTATGAGCCTGAGAGTAAATATGTTATAGAACCAATCTTGTTGAACTATTGATCGCGCTCTACAATTGCGTTGGTTTATAAATCGCACTTTGGTCTCTAGAGACAGGTAAATATTACTACCGAGGATATTAGCGTTTTTCTTTAACTAATGTGTTGCGCAATGTGCTAGTATCTCAGACCATAATCCTATTTTATTTCAGCTAAAATTTCCCAAATTATCCTCCGGACTTCCTGATTATGAGGTCTGAGAGTAAAATGTTATAGAAACAATCTTGTTTTAAAAATAATTCTGAACAACTTTTCTTCTGTGCACATTTTCTCTAGAATGAATATTAAGCGAGATATAAGCGTTTTTATTTTCGCGTCTCTTATTACCCCCACCGTAATTAATTTTATGGCACTTTTTTATTGCTTACCCCTCATACAGCCGTTAAATCTTTCGCAGACTAGTCTGTCCATTTCTTCGGGTGCCATCCAGTTCCCGAGCGTTCCTTTGACGCCTTCGGCTCGGATGTCGGGAAACTGTCCAGGCAACGCCAAGTATGAGTCCTGCGGCGGGGCTCGATGATGTTGGCTTCTCGTTGTTTTTTGTTGATACTTTTATTGGATTTTTTTTGAGATATCAAATGTTTTAAGACTCGGCTACCTCTGGCCAGTCGGCCTCTGGGGTCCGTGTCTCGCCCAAATAGACTAAACACAAAAAAGAAAGGGTTTATATAACAACAACAATTGCTAGAGCATACAATAGTTTTCAACAAGATACTGCAGTTTCTCTTTAATCATTTTACTCTCAGGCTCATAATAAACGGAAGATATTTCGGAATTTTAGCTTATGCACAATAGCTTGTGGGTTTGAAACACTTTATTAAAGAACAATAAACGCTAATATTCTCGAGTTTTATATTTACGATAGAGAAAAAGTGCATATACCAACAATTGTAGAGCATCAATAGTTCAACAAGATTGGTTCTATAACATTTTACTTTCAGGCTCATAATAACGGAGATATTTGGAATTCTTTAGAGGAACATAATTGTAATGAGTAAATACATGTATAATATGCAGAAAACTTTACTTCAGTATATAATAACTAACAATTTATTGAAATGAATCCAACTAACATTTTATAAATTTTAAATAAAAACATCTCTTATAACAAGTATAATGAGATATGAAAAACTTATAAGATATATTTAATTGAAATTTTCCACTGACAATAGTTTGTAGTGGACTAATATTACTTGTACCAATTAAAAGTCCGTCACGCAGGGGCTGCGTAAACTAAGCAGATTTCCCTCGTGAAGTTTTACAATAGAGAAATTTCACGAGAGCCGAGCAGTAAAGGAAACTGCCGAACTAGCTTTTGGCGGGAAAGTCACCTAGCCGTTAGCGGCCAAGATTTAATACAAATGCAAATATCTCGGTTAATATTCAAGATAGAGAATAAATGTATAGAACAATATTTATAGACAATTAAATTTGCAATAACATTTGTTATGTAAGATTTTTCGATAACATTTATAATAACGGAGATATTCTGAGTTTTAGAAATCCCTAAGTCGGAAACAAGAAGAGTATTCATAGCTCTAAAATTATGTACATAAAGCATATTAAGTATAAATTTGATTATTTATAGCGCATTTAAATACTTTATTATTCCATAAATTTTTTATTATAGTTTTTATTACACTTATTATTAAAATCCGAAAGTATTAATTCATAATTATTTCTATAAATTAAAATACACTTTTCTAAGGCGAGTCAGCAATTGAGGTTCATAACAACAATTCCAAATATCTCCGTTATTATGAGCCTGAGAGTAAAATGTTATAGAACCAATCTTGTTGAACTATTGATGCTCTACAATTGTTGTTATATGCACTTTTTCTCTATCGTAAATATTAACCGAGATATTAGCGTTTTTGTACATATGGTGCTTAGGTCCCTGTTCGGGCGCCATTTTTAGATGTCTCCCAATAAATTCCAAATATCTCCGTTATTATGAGCCTGAGAGTAAAATGTTATAGAACCAATCTTGTTGAACTATTGATGCTCTACAATTGTTGTTATATGCACTTTTGTCATAGCTACAATAATAAGAGAGTTATATTAAAGTTAACTTACCAGTTATCGTATTTTGGTAGTGGAATTAAGACTCCTTCGCACACCATTTTTTCTATCAGCATTCTATTTTCTCTTTCCGAACCGTCGCAAACGTGTACTTCGCTGGGTTGGCAGAGTTTAATTGCTTCTTCGACATATCTTCTGATCTAAAAAAAAGAAAAAAATTATTAGAGACATTGGGAATCGAACCCACGACTCTAGCTCTACCGACTGTACGGCTAATAGGGAGGGCTTATCTACAGCTGGCCACCCTTTCGGCTGAGGATTTTATGCAGCGAGTCGCTCACTAGATAAATGGAAGCCACGACTCTAGCTCTACAGACTGTACGGCTAATGGGGAGGGCTTATCTACAGCTGGCCACCCTTTCGGCTGGTACTAAGGATTTTATGCAGCGAGTCGCTCACTAGATAAATGAAAGCCACGACTCTAGCTCTACCGACTGTACGGCTAATAGGGAGGGCTTATCTACAGCTGGGCACCCTTTCGGCTGAGGATTTTATGCAGCGAGTCGCTCACTAGATAAATGGAAGCCACGACTCTAGCTCTACCGACTGTACGGCTAATAGGGAGGGCTTATCTACAGCAGGGCACCCTTTCGGCTGAGGATTTTATGCAGCGAGTCGCTCACTAGATAAATGGAAGCCACGACTCTAGCTCTACCGACTGTACGGCTAATAGGGAGGGCTTATCTACAGCTGGGCACCCTTTCGGCTGAGGATTTTATGCAGCGAGTCGCTCACTAGATAAATGGAAGCCACGACTCTAGCTCTACCGACTGTACGGCTAATAGGGAGGGCTTATCTACAGCTGGGCACCCTTTCGGCTGTGGATTTTATGCAGCGAGTCGCTCACTAGATAAATGGAAGCCACGACTCTAGCTCTACCGACTGTACGGCTAATAGGGAGGGCTTATCTACAGCTGGGCACCCTTTCGGCTGAGGATTTTATGCAGCGAGTCGCTCACTAGATAAATGGAAGCCACGACTCTAGCTCTACCGACTGTACGGCTAATAGGGAGGGCTTATCTACAGCTGGGCACCCTTTCGGCTGAGGATTTTATGCAGCGAGTCGCTCACTAGATAAATGGAAGCCACGACTCTAGCTCTACCGACTGTACGGCTAATAGGGAGGGCTTATCTACAGCTGGGCACCCTTTCGGCTGAAGGATTTTATGCAGCGAGTCGCTCACGTAGATAAATGGAAAGCCACGACTCTAGCCTCTAACCGACTGTACGGCTAATAGGGAGGGCTTATCTACAGCTGGGCACCCTTTCGGCTGAGGATTTTATGCAGCGAGTCGCTCACTAGATAAATGGAAGCCACGACTCTAGCTCTACCGACTGTACGGCTAATAGGGAGGGCTTATCTACAGCTGGCCACCCTTTCGGCTAAGGATTTTATGCAGCGAGTCGCTCACTAGATAAATGGAAGCCACGACTCTAGCTCTACCGACTGTACGGCTAATAGGGAGGGCTTATCTACAGCTGGCCACCCTTTCGGCTGAGGATTTTATGCAGCGAGTCGCTCACTAGATAAATGGAAGCCACGACTCTAGCTCTACCGACTGTACGGCTAATAGGGAGGGCTTATCTACAGCTGGCCACCCTTTCGGCTGGGACTAAGGATTTTATGCAGCGAGTCGCTCACTAGATAAATGGAAGCCACGACTCTAGCTCTACCGACTGTACGGCTAATAGGGAGGGCTTATCTACAGCTGAGCACCCTTTACGGCTTGGACTAAGATTTTATGCAGCGAGTCGCTCACTAGATAATGGAAGCAACGACTCTATCTTCCTACCGACTGTACGGCTAAAATGGAGGCTTATCAACAGCAGGCCACCCTTTCGTCGGCGGACTAAGGAATTTATATGCAGGCGAGTCGTCTCACTAGATAAATGGAAGCACGACTCTAGCTCTCGACTGAACGCTAATAGGAGGGCTTATCTTCAGCTGGCCAACCTTTCGGCTGGGACTAAGGATTTTATGCATTGGAGGGGGGGGAAGGGGAGGGCGAGTCGCCCACTAATTGAAATGAAGCCACGACTTATTTTTCCCAAGCTCTACACGACTGAACGGCTAATAGGGAGGGCTTAACTACAGCTGGCTGCCACCCTTTTCGGCTGGGACTAAGGATTTTATGGCAGCGAGTTCGACTCACTAAGATAAATGGAAGCCCACGACTCTTAGCTCTAAGGATTTCATTTTAAAAAACTTACTATTTGACGGAGAGGCATTCTGATGGTTATAATCCTGCTGCCTGAACTGGTCCTTCGGGCACTAGATTTAGGTTGGGGGGCGTGTTACTGCAGGCTTGGCCGACTTGAGGGCTGCCAGCCCCAAGTACCTGAAACATAAGAACAATAGGTTAATTTTTAAGAGAGATGCAATTCTAAAATTCCAAATATCTCCGTTATTGTGATTCGTATCAAAAAATGTTATAGAACCAATCTTGTTCAAAAAATAATGTTCTACAATTGTTGTTCTATGAAATTTTTTCTAGCTTGAATATTAACCGAGATATTAGCGTTTTTCTTTAATAAAGTCTAGCACAAGGTTAGTATATTGGACTTTATTTTAGCTATTCCTAACAAAATTCCAAATATCTCCGTTATTATGAGTCTTAGAGTAAAATGTTATAGAACCAATCTTGTTCCACTATTGATGCTCTACAATTGTTGTTATATGCACTTTTTCTCTATCATAAATATTAACCGCGATATTAGCGCTTTTCTTTAATAAAGTGTTAAGCACAAGTTTAGTATCTCAAGAACTAATCTATTTTAGCTATTCATAAATTCCAAATATCTCCGTTATTATGAGTCTGAGAGTAAAATGTTATAGAACCAATCGAGTTCAGAAAATAATGTTCTACAATTGTTAATATATGGACTTTTTCTCTATCGTAAATATTAACAGAGATATTAGCGTTTTTATTTAATAAAGTGTTGCACAAAGTATCTCAGACCTAATCTATTTATTTTTCTATAATCCCATATATCTTCGTTATTATGAGCCTGAGAGTAAAATGTTATAGAACCAATCTTGTTGAACTATTGATGCTCTACAATTGTTGTTATATGCACTTTTTCTCTATCGTAAATATTAATATTAGCAGTTTTCTTTAATAAAGTGTTGCGCTATGTTAGTATCTCGGACCTAATCTATTCTTTTTTTCTACTTTTTAGTAGTTCTCCCCCCGAACTAGTCTAGATGGGTTCCAGCGACGCCTCCAACACCCATAATTCCCTCTTGGAACATTGCAAGGCTAGTAGTTTTCTAGGTGTGGGAATATAGGTAGAGAGCCGAGCCCCGAACTAGTCTAGATGGGTTCCAGCGACGCCTCCAACACCCATAATTCCCTCTTGGAACATTGCAAGGCTAGTAGTTTTGGATTAGCGGGAATATAGGTAGAGAGCCGAGCCCCGAACTAGTATATATTGGTTCCAGCGACGCCTCCAACACCCATAATTCCCTCTTGGAACATTGCAAGGCTATAGCGTATTCGATTCCGTCGGGAATATAGGTAGAGAGCCGAGCCCCGAACTAGTCTAGATGGGTTCCAGCGACGCCTCCAACACCCATAATTCCCTCTTGGAACATTGCAAGGCTAGTAGTTTTCGAGTCGCGGGAATATAGGTAGAGAGCCGAGCCCCGAACTAGTCTAGATGGGTTCCAGCGACGCCTCCAACACCCATAATTCCCTCTTGGAACATTGCAAGGCTAGTAGTTTTCGAGTCGCGGGAATATAGGTAGAGAGCCGAGCCCCGAACTAGTCTAGATGGGTTCCAGCGACGCCTCAAACACCCGTAATAAATTCTTTTAATATTACTTTACCTTGTTACGAACATTACTTGCAATTTTGAATTCTTTTCCCATAACTTCTTCGAACAAAACTACATTTTTTTAATTTTATATACTGGAATTCTGCTACACCAAAAATTTTATGCATATGGAAACACTACACCTGTATTAATTCATAGGTTAACCATAACCTATAAAGTAAATCCAAATTTTTTCTAACCCAGAATAATTCACAAGAAATTTCAACGCTAAAAAGTACGTTTTTTTAAAAAATATTTCAATTATCTCGTGTAATAAAGGTCTCTCGAAAACAATATTTGGTATTTGAGCTTGGAATAATGCGGTTTATTATATAACAGAGTATTGTTTATGTGACACGAGAAATGCAAATATCTCGGTTAATATTCAAGATAGAGAATAAATGTATATAACAACATTTATAGAACATTAAATTTACAACCAAATTGATTCTATACAATTTGGCGATCCGACTCATAATAACGGAGAAATTTCAATTTAAAATTCAACCTCCCTCTAAAACCCCCACTAATCAGATTCAAGAAATTTATCACTTAAATGCAAATATCTCGGTTAATATTTACAATAGAGAAAATATGTATATAACAATATTTATAGACAATTAAATTTACAATAAGATTGGTTATATACAATTTTTTCATCGGACTCATAATAAGGGAGATATTTGAAATTTTCAAAATTCTACTCCCTCTACTAATAACTGAGATATTTGGAATTCCCATCATTTCTTGTTGAAAAATGCAAATATCTCTGTTAATATTTACAATAGAGAAAATATGTATATAACAATATTTATAGACAATTAAATTTGCAATAAGATTGATTCTATTCAAAATTTTGATCTGATGAATAATAACTGAGATATTTCAATTTAAAATTCAACCTCCCTCTAAACCCCCACTATTTCTAGCTAGCTTTTTTTCACTAAAAATGCAAATATCTCGGTTAATATTCAATTTAGAGAAAATATGTATATAACAATATTTATAGAACATTAAATTGAAAATCAAATTGGTTCTATAAAAAATTTTCATCAGATGCATAATAACGGAGATATTTCAATTTAAAACTCAACCTCTCTCTAAACCCCCACTATTCTTAGTTCCAGATTTTTTTCACTTTAAATGCAAATATCTCGGTTAATATTCAATTTAGAGAAAATATGTATATAACAATATTTATAGAACATTAAATTTAAAATCAAATTGTTTTTATACAAAATTTTGATCAGATGCATAATAACGGAGATATTTCAATTTAAAATTCAACCTCCCTCTAAACACCCCCCTATTCCTATTCCGATTTTTTTCACTTTAAATTCAAATATCTCGGTTAATATTCAATTTAGAGAAAATATGTTTATAACAATATTTATAGAACATTAAATTTAGAATCATATTGATTATATTCAAATTTTTTATTTGATGCATAATAACGGAGATATTTCAATTTAAAATTCAACCTCCCTCTAAACCCCCACTATTTCTAGCTAGGTTTATTTCAATAAAAATGAAAATATCTCGGTTAATATTCAATTTAGAGAAAATATGTATATAACAATATTTATAGACAATTAAATTTACAATCAAATTGTTTCTATGCAATTTTCAGATCTAGCACATAATAACGGAGATATTTCAATTTAAAATTCAACCTCCCTCTAAACCCCCACTATTTCTAGCTAGGTGTTTTTCACTTTAAATTCAAATATCTCGGTTAATATTCAATTTAGAGAAAATATGTATATAACAATATTTATAGAACATTAAATTTACAATCAAATTGATTCTGTACAAAATTTTGATCAGATGCATAATAACGGAGATATTTCAATTTAAAATTCAACCCTTCTCTAAAGCCCCAATATTTCTAGCTAGGTTTTTTTCACTAAAAATGCAAATATCTCGGTTATTAATCAATTTAGAGAAAATAAGTATATAACAATATTTATAGAACATTAAATTTAAAATCAAATTGATTCTGTACAATTTTTCGATTTGACTCATAATAACGGAGATATTTCAATTTAAAATTCAACCTCCCTCTAAACCCCCACTATTCCTAGCTAGATTTTGTTCACTAAAAATGCAAATATCTCGGTTAATATTCAATTTAGTGAAAATGCATAATAACGGAGATATTTCAATTTAAAATTCAACCTCTCTCTAAACCCCCTGATCCTTGTTCCAGATTTTTTTCACTTTAAATGCAAATATCTCGGTTAATATTCAATTTAGAGAAAATATGTTTATAACAATATTTATAGACAATTAAATTTACAATCAAATTGATTTTATGCAAAACTTTGATCCGATGCATAATAACGGAGATATTTCAATTTAAAATTGAACCCCTCTCTAAAGCCCCACTAATCCGATTCCAGACTTTTTTCACTAAACTGCAAATATCTCGGTTAATATTCAATTTAGAGAAAATATGTATATAACAATATTTATAGACAATTAAATTTACAATCAAATTGATTCTATTCAAAATTTTGATCCGATGCATAATAACTGAGATATTTTGAAATTTGTAGCCTACCTATCAACTTCCAGTGATGGCATCTCGATGTACACTGACAACCAAGACGTGTTACGAGCTAATATATATATCGGAAATATCGATATGATTTTTATCGTTATCACCTCGTGTTATCAATTTCACCACTTGTGTATTATCTGAGCAGGAAAAATGATCGGGGGCTTGGCCCCGAGACGGCCAATAGTTCAATGATATGAAAAGATTAGTACATACATGACGTAATCTATTTGTGGGCAGGGTTCAAGATTAAAATCCCGCTTTAAAGTGTGAAATGACGTCATAGTTCACACACTATGACGTCAGTAGAATTTACCTAGAAATGCGTCCACACCTTCTAGACATACTTCGTTATATTATTGCAAATATCTCGGTTAATATTTACTCTAGAGAAAAAGTGCATATAACAACAATTGTAGAGCATCAATAGTTCAACAAGATTGGTTCTATAACATTTTACTCTCAGGCTCATAATAACGGAGATATTTGGAATCTTTGTTATGAATAGCTAAAATAAATTAGTTCTGAGATACTTACCTTGTTCGACACTTTATTAAAGAAAAACGCTAATATCTCGGTTAATATTTACTCTAGAGAAAAAGTGCATATAACAACAATTGTAGAGCATCAATAGTTCAACAAGATTAGTTTTATAACATTTTACTCTCAGGCTCATAATAACGGAGATATTTGGAATTTTTGTTATGAATAGATTAGGTCTGAGATACTTAAAAAAACTTTAGTTCTGAGATACTACCTGTTCGATACTTTATTTTTAAAGAAAAACGCTAATATCTCGGTTAATATGCATGACGTTAGAGAAAAAGTGCATATAACAATAAATTTTAGAGCATACAATAGTTCAACAAGATTGGTTCTATAACATTTTAATCCCCTCCAGAATCTCATAATAACGGAGATATTTGGTGAATCTTTGTTTACGAAAGTCCTAAAATATATACTTTGTGTAACACTTTATTAAAGAAAAACGCTAAATATACTCGGTTAATATTCAAGGAAAGAGAATAAATGTATATAACAAGATTTATAGAACATTTAATTTGCAATAAGATTGGTTATGTACAATTTCACGATATGATTCATAATAACGGAGATATTTTGGAATTTTAACGAAAAAGTTGTGCTTAATGAAATTCTTATTGTAGACTATAAACTATAAAATGCACAATATCTCGGTTAATATTCAAGATAGAGAATAAATGTATATAACAATATTTATAGGATCGAAAAATTGTACATAACCAATCTTATTGCAAATTAAATTTACTATAAATATTGTTATATACATTTATTCTCTATCTTGAATATTAACCGAGATATTTGCATTTTTATTAAATGTAGGCGGAAGTGCGTTTCCCGCCAAAAGCTAGTCGGGCCGTTTCCGTAACTGTTCGGCTCTCGTGTGTAGATTTATCTATTGGTCAAAATTCACGCTGAGAAATATGCTTACTTTACGCAGATGTTTGTGTGACACAGACTTTTTTTTTCCTTGTCCGAATTGAAACGAAATGGCTTTTAAACCACGCACAATTTTGTCTAATCTGAGACAGTTTAAACTCCGTGTGTGTGTTTGTAGCATTCCAGAGTTGGCTATTTTCTTATTAAGGCCGCCATTAGTGGCTGTAGGAGTTAGGGAGTTGTTTCATAGCGGATAATAGGTCCTCTCTCTCTAATGCACACGGCTCAAGAAATGCATTAGAGTACAGATGTTTGAAATTTGAAATTGTTTTAAGTTATGTCTTACATTATTTCTGAGAATGGCAGGTTAGTATCACAGACCTAAGCTATTCACAACAAAAATATCTCCGTTATTATGAGCCTGAGAGTAAAATGTTATAGAACCAATCTTGTTGAACAATTGATGCTCTACAATTGTTGTTATATGCACTTTTTCTCTATCGTGAATATTAACCGAGATATTAACGTTTTTCTTTAATAAAGTGTTGCACAAAGTATCTATTTAAGCTATTCGTGACAAATATTCCAAATATCTCCGTTATTATGAGTCTGAGAGTAAAATGTTATAGAACCAATCTTGTTGAACTATTGATGCTCTACAATTGTTGTTATATGCACTTTTTCTCTAGAGTAAATATTAACCGAGATATTAGCGTTAATCTTGAATAAAGTGTTGTACAAAGTATCTATTTTAGCTATTCCTAAATTCCAAATATCTCCGTTATTATGAGCCTGAGAGTAAAATGTTATAGAACCAATCTCGTTGAGCTATTGATGCTCAACAATTGTTGTTATATTCACTAATACTCTAGAGTAAATATTAACCGGGATATTAGCGTATTTCTTTAATAAAGTGTTTCACAAAGTATCTATTTTAGCTATTCGTAACAAAAATTCCAAATATCTCCGTTATTATGAGCCTGAGAGTAAAATGTTATAGAACCAATCTTGTTGAACTATTGATGCTCTACAATTGTTGTTATATGCAGCAGATGTTTGCAGCTTGCGTCTGTGTTTATTCTGAGAAGAACTTCAGCCACTTTCTCCGTCCGCCGTGTTGTTTGCCTTATAGGGTGTCGGAAAGCGCCCACATAATACAAGGAGTCTGCTTCTTACGCCATACCAAGATTATTTCCAGAACGCAGGAAATTTAATTGTTACAACCCCTGAAAACAAATAGCAGTTCTATATATATATATATATATATATATATATATATATATATATATATATATATATAATATAATATATATATACTAGCTGAGATAAGCCGGCTTCGCCCTGCAGGGGGGATTGGTTTGAGCCTGAATGGTGATGGGATTTTTTTGGCAAGGCTTTACTTTGCACAATATTTTGACATTTACCCGTCCCAGTGTTTAGGGTTTAATACCCGTCCCGTTTGGCATTGTTTAATAATAAAATTAATTTTTTATGTAAGTCTTCACTGTCATCCATATTGTCATATTTCCCGTCTCCTGTGCATTATGCATAGATTTCAGTTATTAAGGACAAAATATTAACGTAGATTTGAATTAATTTTCGAGCTGAGGTACCTGGTAGTTCAAATTGGAATGAATTGTTGAACATATCAATATTTCTACGCAAATTACTTGCTCCACACATTGTTCCTGGTGAAATGTATAAAACAAATGTTAATCTAAATTACAAAGTAAACAACTTTTGTTATGTGCATGTTTGTCCGAAAAACAAATAGACAATGGAAATATCCCGCGAATTTTTTATTTCAGGCCTCCGTTATAACCCCCACTCCCATTCTAACCTAAACATTTTAATATAGCTTATAATCATGGAAGGAATTAATGCTTAATTGGACATACCGAGTTTTGTTTAAGGTTTGGTTCAATCGTTAGGCGCCCAATGAGAATAGTTGACTCCCGCTTTAGTTTATAGTGTATATCTCGTTTATACTTTGTTAAAAGACAAAAATGAATATGTACAAAAGTTAGACTCTAAATAAACAAAATAAACAACTTTTGTTATGTTCATATTTTGCCGAAAAACCAATAGGAAACGAAATATCGCTATTTTTAATTTCAGGCATCCCTTATAACCCCCACTCCTGTTCTTCTCAGAGAATATTAATATAGCCTAAAGTCTAAGTTGGGCTAGTAGTAATATACATACCAAGTTTCATAAAATTCGGTTCAGCCGTTTATGCGTGAAAAGGTAACAAACAGACACGAAAGGAACAAAATGCAGTTATGGTGTCTATGACATGTGAAACGAAAAGTTATCGTGAAATTTCGCGATTTAATAACACAAAAAACAGCTTTTGTTATGTGCACGTTTGCCTAAAAACAAATAGAAAATGAAATATCGCCAATTTTTTATTCAGGCCTCCGTTATAACCGCCACTCCCGTTCGAACCTAAACAATTTAATACAGCTTATAATCGTGGAAGAATTAATGCTGATTCACATATAGAGTTTTGTTAAGTTCGGTTCAATCGTTAGTGACAAATAAAATTGTTGGCTCCCGCTTTAATTTTTTAGTGTATATCTCGTTTATACATTGTTATACGACAAAAGTGAATATAACAAAAGTTACTCTAAATTACAAAATGAACAACTTTAGTCATGTGCATATTTGGCGAAAAACCGC
>JADPXZ010000007.1:2520000-2550000 GCA_019009955.1 Riptortus pedestris
AATTTTTGTTACGAATAGCTGAGTTCAACCACGTTGTATCAAGATTTTAACAATGTTTCTCAAATATCTCGGTAAATAATTAATATATCAAAAACTGCATGGAACAATATTTATAGACAATTAAGTTTGCAATAAAATTGATTCTATACAATTTTTCTTTACGACTCGTAATAACGGAGATATTTGGAATTTTTGCTTAGGTCTGAGATACTAACACTTTTTTTTTTTAAAAAAAAAACATGCTAATATCTCGGTTAATATTTACTTTAGAGAAAAAGTACATATAACAACAATTGTAGAGCATCAATAGTTCAACAAGATTGGTTCTATAACATTTTACTCTCAGACTCATAATAACGGAGATATTTGGAATTTTTGTTACGAATAGCTAAAATAGTCTAATCACGTTGTATCAAAATTTTAACAATGTTTCTCAAATATCTCGGTTAATAATTAATATATCAAAAAACTGCACATAACAATATTTATAGATAATTAAATTTGCAATAAAATTGATTTTATACAAGTTTTCTGTAGGACTCATAATAACTGAGATATTTGGAATTTTGCATAGGGTTAGAATCAACTAAATAAAAACTGCATTCTGTATGCACTTAGGTCTTAAAAACTCCAAATCGCGTATATCTCGGTTAATATTAATGATAGCGAAATATTGCATATAACAATATTTATAGTAAATTTAATTTGCAATAAGATTTGTTCTATACACTTTTTCTATAGGACGCATAACAACTGAGATATTTCGAATAACATTGTACAACCTTTGTTTCTTCCTACACTGTTTACTGTCAAATAACAAAGTAACGCGGTTAATATTGCATGTACGAAAAAAATGCATATAACAACAATTGTAGAGCATCAATAGTCCAACAAGATTGGTTCTATAACATTTTACTCTCAGGCTCATAATAACGGAGATATTTGGAATTTTTGTAGGTGAAATACAGATAGAGAAGTGTTGCACAAGACATTTTTTAAACGAAAAATGCAAATATCTCGGTTAATATTCAAGATAGAGAATAAATTTATATAACAATATTTATAGTAAATTTAATTTGCAATAAGATTGGTTCTGAACATTTTTTCGATAGGGCGTATAATAACGGAGATATTTGGAATTTTCGTTGTCTGTTGGGTAGAATCCATGGTCATTTGAAGACATTTTTTTCAGTACGTCCCTTGAGGGAAATCTGCTAATAAATGGCTCTGGCATTTATGAACACATTGTTCAAGATTTACATAATTTATTTATTTCGAATAATAAACATTAATATTTATTTAAACAAAGTTTCAAACTGCAATTTAACATTTTCATTTTTGCGAAATAGCGTCCTTGATTTGAGTGAAACTTCACCGGCGCGTTACTGCTTATCAAATCGATTTGCTCCGCCGAAAGTTTCACTATTTGGCGCCATTTCGACTGTTTCCCGCGCTTTTTTACTCCGTGTAACGGACGTTTTGACCTTCAAGACGTTTTTTTTTTTGCGGGAATATTTTACCCGCCAATTTTTTCTACTAATTTCCACTCTCTCTCTCCCACATAGCAACATCGGCAACGTTTTATGTATAGAAATCCTTAATATCTCCGTTAATATGCGTCGGATCGAAAAATTGTACATAACCAATCTTATTGCAAATTAAATTTCCTATAAATATTGTTATATACATTTATTCTCTAGAATGAATATTAACCGAGATATATGCGTTTTTCTTGTAAAGTCTTGCACAAGTTTAGTATCTCAGACCTTATCCATTTTGCCTATTCGTAACAAAAATTCCAAATATCTCCGTTATTATGAGTCTGAGAGTAAAATGTTATAGAACCAATCTTGTTGAACTATTGATGCTCTACAATTGTTGTTATATGCACTTTTGTCGTAATTGCATTAGTAAGCGAGTTATACGCTCTTTTTTGTTGAGATCAATAGCGTGTCTTGGTATTAGGGAAATCTGCTAAGTTTTACGCAGCCCCTGCGTGACTGATGTTTTTAGAAATGTTGTTAGCGTTGATTGATTCATTGATCCATTACAATATTCCATTCTACAAACGTTCCGTTGTTCAATGGAATTCAATCCATTAATTTCCAAGTAGCGTGATTGAATTGTCTATTGTAATAACTTCAAGTTATCAATGTTTTTTTTTCAGGATTTTCAATAAAAATATCGATTCTATCGAAATAATAAAATCAGCTATCGATGTCTTGTACCGCTCTAGCGGTCGCAATTTTTGTTTGATCGTTACCAAACTTGGCAGTCTAATCTTTTAAGAAAAAACTAACAAAATTCAAAATATCTCTTTTATTACGCGTCGGATGAAAAAATTGTATATAACCAATCTTATTGCAAATTAAATTTACTATAAATATTGTTATATACATTTATTCTCTAGAATGAATATTAACCGAGATATTTGCGTTTTTCTTTAAAACTTTTGTACGAGGTTATCTCAGACCTAGGCTATTGGTAACAATAATTCCAAATATCTCCGTTATTATGAGCCTGAGAGTAAAATGTTATAAAACCAATCTTGTTGACCTATTGATGCTCTACAATTGTTGTTATATGCACTTTTTCTCTAGAGTAAATATTAACCGAGATATTAGCGTTTTTTCTTAAATAAAGTGTTGCACAATGTTAGCTATTTTAGCTATTCGTAACAAAAATTCCAAATATCTCCGTTATTATGAGCCTGAGAGTAAAATGTTATAGAACCAATCTTGTTGGCCTATTGATGCTCTACAATTGTTGTTATATGCACTTTTCTCCTAACTCAAATATTTTCAAAGTTTATTAACAAAATGTGTTAAAAAACGGTAGCGGATGCCTTCATATTTGTGCAATGTCGAGTGAGTCAAACACTTTCCCCTTGAGTGTGTTGCTGCGATTGATTCAGCTGCTATTTTTAGCCTCTTGTGTTATCAGCTGACTGATAACCTAACGTTTCCCGCCTAAAATCCCAAAAGCCCGCCAAACATACACACACACACACACACATATATATATATATATATATAGTAATATATATAGTATATATATATCATATATAGTATAGGTCTTTTATACGCTCTATGCGCCCGTCTGCAATTTATGTTTGATCGTTACCAAACTCGATATTTAGTCGTTTTATATAAAAAGAAATATCAAGTTCGTTAATGGCCGAAATCGGACGAGTGGGAGTGGGGGTTTAGAGAAGGGCGAATTTAAAAATTTCCCAATATCTCCCTTACTATGCGTCGGATCGAAAAATTGTACATAACCAATCTTATTGCAAATTAAATTTACTATAAATATTGTTATATAACACTTTAATTCTCTTAGAATTGAATAATTAACCGAGCCATTTATTAGCAGAGATTTTTTAAGTGTCGAAAATTCAAACTCGGTCAGACAACTGGTGGAAAAATATATTGATGCAAGCTACTTCCTTGAAGACAAGATCGAAACATCTCTGCTTATTGTGCGTCGGGCATCGAAAATTCTGCACATAAACCAATCTTATTGACCAAAATTAAATTTACTATAAATATTGTTATATACATTTATTCTCTATCTTGAATATTAACCGAGATATTTGCGTTTTTCTTTAAGAGCAAGGTTATTATTTCAGACCCAATCCATTTTATATTTTCCTGAGCGGAGAAAGGTGGCGTATAATTTTGTAAAAATTCCAGAATATACACCAGTGTATTATGATGTCTGGAGAGCTAAAATGTTATAGAACCAATCCTTGATTTTGAACTATTGCATGCTCTACCAATTGTTGTTATATGCACTTTTTCTCAATAGAGTATATATTAACCGAGATATTTAGACGTTTTTATTTTAAAAATAAGAGTTGGTTGACCCAGCACAAAGTAAAAAAATATCTATTTTTAGGCCCCTATATATAACAAAAATTCCAAATATCTGTTTTATTAAATAACGGCCTGAGTGAGTAAAAATGCTTATAGAACCAAATCTTGCTTGATACTATTGAATGATCCTACAATTGTTGTTTATATGCACTTTTTCTCTAGAGTAAATCAGTAAACGAGATTATTAGCGTTGTATTTAATATGTGTTGCACAAAGTATCTATTTTTGGCTAATTCATAACAAAAAATTCCAAATATCTCCGTTATTATGGATCGCTTACGATCGTAAAATGTTATAGAACCAATCTTGTTGAACTATTGATGCTCTACAATTGTTGTTATATGCACTTTTTCTCTATCTTGAATATTAACCGAGATATTCGTACTATTTTGATTGGCGGGGTTTTTCTGTCGTTTTGGCGGGAAACGTGTGAAGTTATCAGTAGTCTGATAACACTAAAGGCTAAAAATAGAAAAACTGAATCAGTGCAACACTCAGTGGGAAAGTGTCTGACTCACTTTGTTTTTCATAATTATGAAGACATATGATATATATATATATATAATACTATATATATATTATATAGTATATAAATATATATATATATATATATATATATATATATATAAACACTGCAGTAATATGCAAATGCATAATTTACGGGCTGGGGGGGATAACGTCGGTGAACAACCTACAAAAATTATTCTGTCCCGGCTCGGCGGGCCGAATCGCCTCGTTACGAGCAATTAACCAAATGGTTCAACCAATTAACGTCTAGCCCTCGATATAGTAATAACCAGTAATTAACCAACCAATAACACACGTTAATTGGTGACTCGACGGAGTGTAAAAATAACAGTATAGCTCGAATATCTCCGTTATTATGCGTCGGATCGAAAAATTGTATATAACCAATCTTATTGCAAATTAAATTGTCTATAAATATTGTTATATACATTTATTCTCTTGAATGAATATTAACCGAGATATTTGCATTTGTCTGTCGAAAATCAACTTGGTAGCAACTGTCAAAAATATTGATGAAGGCCATCTTGAGACAAGAATCGAAACATCTCCGTTATTATGCGTCGGATCGAAAAATTGAATATAACCAATCTTATTGCAAATTAAATTTACTATAAATATTGTTATATACATTTATTCTCTAGAATGAATATTAACCGAGATATTTGCATTTTTCTGTCGAAAATCAACTTGGTAGCAACTGTCAAAAATATTGAAAAGGCCTTCTTGAGACAAGAATCGAAATATCTCCGTTATTATGCGTCGGATCGAAAAATTGTACATAACCAATCTTATTGCAAATTAAATTTACTATAAATATTGTTATATACATTTATTCTCTAGAATGAATATTAACCGAGATATTAGCATTTTTAGGTCGAAAATCAACTGGTAGCAACTGTGAAAAATATTGATAAAGGCCTTCTTGAGACAAGAATCGAAATATCTCCGTTATTATGCGTCGGATCGAAAAATTGTACATAACCAATCTTATTGCAAATTAAATTTACTATAAATATTGTTATATACATTTTTTCGCTATCTTGAATATTTACTGAGATACTTAGTTTTAAGCTCTAAGTGCATACAGAATGCAGTTTTAGTTGCATCTAACGCCTATGCATTTGAAAATTCTAAATATCTCCGTTATTATGCGTCGTATAGAAAAATTGTATATAACCAATCTTATTGCAAATTAAATTTACTATAAATAGTGTTATATACTTTTTTTCATTATCTTGAATATTAACCGAGATATTTGCATTTTTGTAGTTTGTAGATTTATCTATTGTTCAAACTTCACGCTGGGAAATATGCTTGCAAACAGCCCCTTAATTATTATTAGGAGTATAGGACCTTGTAGAATCGGAATTTGAACGAATGCGACCCACGTTTAATTCGCCCACTTGCAAAATTTAAGAAACCATCTGTTGTATTAACTAGTTCTCCCACTCACTCACTCACTCTCACTCCTTATAAGTCTCTCTCTCTCACACACACCTGTTGTGAACTCATTGCATATTACCTATTCATACACTAAATAATGGAGTCATGTTGAATTACTTGACTTACGAATAGCTAAAATAAAAGTACTGACCCTGTGGAACGCCTTAAACTAAATAAAAACGCTAATATCCCGGTTAATATTTACCCTAGAGAAAAAGTGCTTATAACAACAATTGTAGAGCATCAATAGTTCAACAAGATTGGTTTTATGACATTTTACTCTCAGACTCATAATAACGGAGATATTTGGAATTTAAGCTAAAATAAATAGATTAGGAGATGCTAAACTTGTGCAAGACTTTATTAAAGAAAAACGCTAATATCTCGGTTAATATTTACGATAGAGAAAAAGTGCATATAACAACAATTGTAGAGCATCAATAGTTCAACAAGATTGGTTCTATAACAATTTACTCTCAGACTCATAATAACGGAGATATTTGGAAATATAGCTAAAATAAATAGATTAGGTCTGAGGTACTAACCATGTACAGGATTTTTAAATAAAAACGCTAATATCTCGGTTAATATTTACTTTAGACAAAAAGTGCATATAACAACAATTGTAGAGCATCAATAGTTCAACAAAGTTGGTTCTATAACATTTTGCTGTAAGACTCAAAATAACGGAGATATTTGGAATTTTTGTTACTAATAGCTAAAATAGATACTAAAATTGTGTAACACTTTATTAAAGAAAAACACTAATATCTCGGTTAATATGAAAGATAGAGAAAAAGTGCATATAACAACAATTGTAGAGCATCAATAGTTCAACAAGATTGGTTCTATAACATTTTACTCTCAGACTCATAATAACGGAGATATTTGGAATTTAAGCTAAACTAAATAAATTAGGTCTGGGATATTAACCTTGTGCAATGCTTTATTAAATAAAAACGGTAATATCTCGGTTAATATTTACTCTAGAGAAAAAGTGCATATAACAACAATTGTAGAGCATCAATAGTTCAACAAGATTGGTTCTATAACATTTTACTCTCAGGCTCATAATAACGGAGATATTTGGAATTATCGAAATTCCCCCTTGCACTTTACTAGAATTGGAGGTTTACTAAAGTCTAGCAAAAAATGCAAATATCTCGGTTAATATTCAAGATAGAGAATAAATGTATATAACAATATTTATAGTACATTTAATTTGCAATAAGATTGGTTATATAACATTTTATGATCCGACTCATAATAACGGAGATATTTTGAATCCGAACAACAATATCATTAGTCTTTCAAGAAATGTTTAAATGCCGAGTTTGGTTAAGATCAAACGAAAATCGCGACCGCTATAGCTATAATAGACTATATATATAGCATTATATACTATAACTTAAAAGGTTTTATGAAATATAGGATTATTGTTAATATTTAAGAAAATCGTGGGTTTAACACATAAAAATACTAAACAAAACTCAAATATCTCGGTTAGTTTTCAAGATAGACGAAAGGTGTATATAACAATATTTATAGTAAATTTAATTTGCAATAAGATTGGTTATGTACAATTTTTCGATCCGACGCATAATAACGGAGATATTAAGGATTTTTGTACATAAAAAGTTGCCGAGTTTGTTAAAAATCGGGCGAGAAATTGCGCCCGGTTAAAAGACAAAACGTTAGGTAGGCGTTCTTTAATTCTGTTGCTATGTGGGGGAGAGAGGGAGAGAGTGGGCAGGAGAGACCATCTGGTGACTTGTAGGAGAGCGAGGCTGTATTACAAGTATGACTGCCTTATAAGTCCACGGGCTGGGATCGTTGCCTTGTAAGGCGCGTCCCCATTACTACAAGTCCCCTTCACCTCTCTCTGTCTTTCCGCTCCGCTCTCTCTCTCTCTCCCTAGCTCAACGGTACTTCGTATGGTCATTAAGAACTTCCTCTCTCGGGTCGAGGTTAATATAAAAACGCTAATATCTCTGTTAATATTTACTCTAGAGAAAAAGTGTATATAACAACAATTGTAGAGCATCAATAGTTCAACAAGATTGGTTCTATAACATTTTACTCTCACGCTCATAATAACGGAGATATTTGGAAGTTTTGTTATGAATAGCTAAATTAGATACTAACATTGTTCAACACTTTATTAAATAAAAACCCAAATATCTCGGTTAATATTCACGATAGAGAAAAAGTGTATATAACAACAATTGTAGAGCATCAATAGTTCAACAAGATTGGTTCTATAACATTTTACTCTCAGACTCATAATAACGGAGATATTTGGAATTTTCGCTAAAATAAATAGATTAGCTATGAGATAATTACCTTTTGCAACTCTTTATTAAAGAAAAACGCTAATACCTCGGTTAATATTCACGATAGAGAAAAAGTGCATATAACAACAATTGTAGAGCATCAATAGTTCAACAAGATTGGCTCTATAACATTTTACTCTCAGGCTCATAATAACGGAGATATTTGGTATTGTTCCTACGAATAGCTAATATAAATTGTAGGCCCCCCCCCCCCCCCCCCCCCATGAGATCTAGACTTTTGAAACACTTTTTTTAAATAAAAACGCTAATCTCGGTTAATTATTACTCTAGGAGTAAAAGTGCATTAAACACAAATGTAGAGCATCAATAGTTCAACAAGATTGGTTCTATAACATTTTACTCTCAGGCTCATAATAACGGAGATATTTGGAATTTTCTTTATTCCAAAATGTCGAGTTTGGTAAAGATCAAGGGAAATCGGCAGCTTCTAACTTGTCTTTTCAAAAATTGTATTTACTGTGACGAAAAAATAATTTGTCGAGTAAGCCAAATGGTAGAAGCCATAAATAATTCTAGACAACACGCGAACTAGTTGACGCCTTATTTAAATATGCAGGGCGTGTATTTCTTGTTAACTGTTGCATAAGAGGATCAATATAATCCCTCATTTTCCAAATATCTCCGTTATTATGAGTCTGAGAGTAAAATGTTATAGAACCAATCTTGTTGAACTATTGATGCTCTACAATTGTTGTTATATGCACTTTTTCTCTATCGTAAATATTAACCGAGATATTTGCGTTTTTCTTGAAAAGTGTTACACAAGATTAGTATCTCAGACCTAATCTATTTATTTTCTCTAAAATTCCAAATATCTCCGTTATTATGAGCCTGAGAGTAAAATGTTATAGAACCAATCTTGTTGAACTATTGATGCTCTACAATTGTTGTTATATGCACTTTTTCTCTAGAGTAAATATTAACCGAGATATTAGCGTTTTTCTTTAAAAAACTATTGCACAAGGTTAGTATCTCAGACCTAATCTATTTATTTTAGCTAAAATTCCAAATATCTCCGTTATTATGAGCCTGAGAGTAAAATGTTATAGAACCAATCTTGTTGAACTATTGATGCTCTACAATTGTTGTTATATGCACTTTTTCTCTAGAGTAAATATTAACCGAGATATTAGCGTTTTTCTGAAAAAAAGTGTTTCACAAGATTAGTATCTCAGACCTAATCTATTTATTTTAGCTTAAATTCCAAATATCTCCGTTATTATGAGCCTGAGAGTAAAATGTTATAGAACCAATCTTGTTGAACTATTGATGCTCTACAATTGTTGTTATATGCACTTTTTCTCTAGAGTAAATATTAACCGAGATATTAGCGTTTTTCTTTAAAAAAAGTGTTGCACAAGGTTAGCATCTCAGACCTAATCTATTTATTTTAGCTTAAATTCCAAATATCTCCGTTATTATGGGTCTGAGAGTAAAATGTTATAGAACCAATCTTGTTAAACTATTGATGCTCTACAATTGTTGTTATATGCACTTTTTCTCTATCGGAAATATTAACCGAGATATTAGCGTTTTTCTTTAATAAAGTCTTGCACAAGTTTAGCATCTCCTAATCTATTTATTTTAGCTAAAATTCCAAATATCTCCGTTATTATGAGTCTGAGAGTAAAATGTTATAGAACCAATCTTGTTGAACTATTGATGCTCTACAATTGTTGTCATATGCACTTTTCCTCTAGAGTAAATATTAACCGAGATATTAGCGTTTTTCTGAAAAAAAAGTGTTGCACAAGGTTAATATCCCAGACCTAATTTATTAATTTTAGCTTAAATTCCAAATATCTCCGTTATTATGAGTCTGAGAGTAAAATGTTATAGAACCAATCTTGTTGAACTATTGATGCTCTACAATTGTTGTTATATGCACTTTTTGCATAACTCGAGTTTTAAACGAATTATCCGCGGTGACTCACTAAAAATCTACTGCACATCACCTTAATTTCCTACTGGAATTAATCATCTGTTCACTTTTTTCGACCTTGCTTTCGCGTTTCTAATGCTGTAGCGTGTTCCGATATAACCCCGCTGACTCACCGCTAAATCACGAAGCCTTTAGGTTTATGTACTCCTGACACGCAGAGCAATTTGAGAGCTGAGTCAACATTGCGGTCTGGGGTATTAGTCACTTGTACGGCTAAAGATTTTACTTGTAAAAAAAAAAAGGCCTTCAAATGTCCTTCGATCCTACCCAGAAGATAACAAAAATGACATCCGAATTATACAGATATCTTCTCTTCAACTCAAAATATCTCCGTTATCATTTATCCAATCAAAAAATATCACAGAACTAAACTTATTGCAAATTTAATTCTCTATAAATATTGTTATGTACATTTATTCTCTATCTTGAACATTAACCGAGATATTTCGACATTTCTGAACTAAACCCACAACTCTACCGACTTTCACGATAACTTTTACTTGTAGAAATTTATAATTATTAATTAGAATTCATCATTTGCTATAGTTCAATTAATAATTAAATTGAGGCTAACCAACAACAATTACCATGATAAATAAGATCCCTGAATTTGTTTTACAAACGACTGCCGATAGAGAAATTGGTCTATAATAGTTCAAAGAAATATTCAAATATCTCCGTTATTATGAGCCTGAGAGTAAAATGTTATAGAACCAATCTTGTTGAACTATTGATGCTCTACAATTGTTGTTATATGCACTTTTTCTCTAGCGTAAATATTAACCGAGATATTAGCGTTTTTTCTTTAAAAAGTTTTAGAAAAGGTGGTCAGTATCTCAAACCTAATTTATTTTAGCTATTCGTAACAAAAAATTCCAAATATCTCCGTTATTTATGAGTCAGAGAGTAAAAATGTTATAAGAAACCAATCTTGTTGATACTGGAAATTGATGCTCTTACCAATTGTTGTTATATGAACTTTGTTCTCTAGAATAAATTATTAACCGAGAGATATTAGCGTTTTTATTTAAAAAAGGTGTTGCAAAAGTTGTAGTATCTCAGAACCTAATTTATTTAGCTTTTAGCGTAACAAAATCCCAAATATCTCCGGTTTTTTATGAGTCTGAGAGTAAAATGTTATAGAAACCAATCTTGGTTGAACTATTGATGCTCTAGCAATTGTTGTTAATAT
The DNA here is from genome assembly GCA_019009955.1 of Riptortus pedestris. NCBI lineage: Eukaryota > Metazoa > Arthropoda > Insecta > Hemiptera > Alydidae > Riptortus > Riptortus pedestris. The sequence goes on from JADPXZ010000007.1 coordinate 2,531,335, forward strand.
GCACTTTTTCTCTAGAGTAAATATTAACCGAGATATTAGCGTTTTTCTTTTAACATGTTCTCGCACAAGTGCAGTAGGCAAACCTAAGCGATTATTTTAGCTTTTCGTTATAAAATTCCAAATTATCATCGCGTTATGTATGAGTCTTAGAGTAAAACGTTATAGAACCGAAATCTTGATTGAACTATTGATGCTGTGACAATTGTTGTTAAATGCACTTTGTGCTATCGAAAAATATTGGAGTAGATTAGCATTTTTTTGTGTTAATAAAGTGTTCGACAAGTGCAGTATCTGAAACCTAATGTATTTTAGCTGTGATCGGGATAATTAAAATTCCAAATTATCTCCGTTATTATGGAGCTGAGAGTAAGCAAATTGTCATAGGAACCAATTTTGTTGTAACTATTGATGCTCTATACAAGTTGCTGTTATATGCACTTTTTTCTCTAGAGTAAATATTAAGCCGAGATATTCACGTTTTTCTTTAAAGAAAAGGTGTATGCAACATGTTTTCAGTTTCTCAGAAAACTAATTGATTTTAGCTTTTCGTTACAAAAAATTCCAATATATCTCCGTTTATTATGAGCCTGAGAGTTAAACATGTTATAGAAACCAAAGTTCTATTGTTGAACTATTGATTGCTCTGACCAATTGTTGTTATATGCATTTGTGTCGTAGCTACAATATTAAGGCAGCTAGCTTGGTTGAAAGACAATTGATCTGGTCGGGGAAGTCCCTGGAGTTGAATCGATGGTTGTTTGAAGTCTCCGGGCTGTCTAGGGCAAGATGGCCGCCGAGGTTACTAGCCTGAGGGGGAGAGAGAGAGGAAATCGATAAAACCCCCACCCAAAGACGGAGACAGAACACAAAGATCCTGTTCTTGGGTGTCTCTCTCTCTCTCTACTTCCTAATACTCAACACATCTTTAGAAGACTACTATATGGAGAAAAACTTAGAGCCCTGAGAATTACTAACCTTGTTGCAAACAATTTTATAAAAGAAGAAGAGATGCTAATAATAATCGGTGTAATATTTCCGATAGAGAAAATGTGCATATGTTAAAGCAACAATTGGTAGAGCATCAATAGTTGTCAACAAGATTGGTGTCTATAACATTTTACTCTCAGGCTCATAAATAAACGGAGATATTTGGGAATTTTGTTACAAAAAGCTAAAATAAATTAGTTCTGAGATACTAAACCTTTTGCAACACTTTTTTAAATAAAAACGCTAATATCTCGGTTAATATTTGTTCTAGAGAAAATGTACATATAACAACAATTGTAGAGCATCAATAGTTCAACAAGATTGCTTCTATAACATTTTTACGCAATACTCATTAATAACGGAGATATTTGGAATTTTGTTACAAAAAGCTAAAATATATTAGTTCGGAGATACTAAACCTTTCGCAACACTTTTTTAAAATAAAAACGCTAATATCTCGGTTAATATTTATTCTAGAGAAAAAGTGCATATAACAACAATTGTAGAGCATCAATAGTTCAACAAGATTGGTTCTATAACATTTTACTCTCAGGCTCATAATAACGGAGATATTTGGAATTTTGTTACAAAAAGCTAATATATATTAGTTCGGAGATACTAAACCTTTCGCAACACTTTTTTAAAATAAAAACGCTAATATCTCGGTTAATATTTGTTCTAGAGAAAATGTACATATAACAACAATTGTAGAGCATCAATAGTTCAACAAGATTGGTTCTATAACATGTTACTCTCAGGCTCATAATAACGGAGATATTTGGAGTTTAAGCTAAAATAAATAAATTAGGTCTGGGATATTAACCTTGTGCAATACTTTATTAAAGAAAAACGCTAATATCTCGGATAATATTTACTCTAGAGAAAAAGTGCATATAACAACAATTGTAGAGCATCAATAGTTCAACAAGATTGGTTCTATAACATTTTACCTCTTCAGGTCTTCATCATGAACGGCAGGATATTTTGGAATTTTGTTATAACAGAAATAGCCTAAATATAGATTATTGCTCGGAGATACGAACCTTTTGTTAACACTTTGTTAATATAAAAAGGCTAATATCTTCGGTTAATATTTTCTCTAGAGAAAAAGTGCATATAACAACAATTGTAGAGCATCAATAGTTCAACAAGATTGGTTCTATGACATTTTGCTCTCAGGCTCATAATAACGGAGATATTTGGAATTTTGTTACAAAAAGCTAATATATATTAGTTCGGAGATACTAAACCTTTCGCAACACTTTTTTAAAATAAAAACGCTAATATGCGGTTAAATATTTGTTTCTAGAGAAATGTACATATAACTCAACAATTGTAGAGCATCAATAGTCCAACAAAGATTGGTTTCTATATCCATGTTACTCTTCGAGGTCTCATAATAATTACGGAGATCCATTTGGTGAGTTTTAAGCTAGAAATTAAATTAAATTAGGTGTCTGGGATATTAACATGGTGCTATACTTTATTAAAGAAAAACCGCTGAATATCTCGGATTAATATTTACTCTAAGAGAAAAAGTGCATATAAAACCAATTGTATTGTTAGAGACATCAAATAAGTTTCAACAAGATTGGTTCTATAACATTTTTCTCTAGCTCATAATAACGGGAGGTATTTGGTTATTGTTACAAAAAGCTAATATCTTTAGTTCGGAGATAATAAACCTTCGCAACACTTTTTTTAAAATACAAAACGTTATATTGGTTAATATTGTTCTAGAGAAAATGTACATATAACAACAATTTATGAGATCAATAGTCAACAAGAACTTGGTTCTATAAACAAGTTACTCTCAGGGCTCATCTATAACGGAGTTATTTGGAGTTTAAGCTAAACATAAATAAATTAGGTCTGGGAATTAACCTTGAGGCAGATACTTTATTAAAGAAAATCGCTAATATCTCGGATAATATTTTACTATAAGAGAAAATTGCATATAACCAACCAATTGTAGAGCACTCTATAGTTACAAGATTGGTTCTATAACATTTTTATCTGGCTTCATAATAACGGAAGATATTTGGGAATTGTTTCCTACGAATAGCTAACTAGATTATGCTCTGAGATACGAACCTATTTGTAATCACTTTTTTTAAAGATAAAAAGGCTAATATCTCGGTTAATATTTTACTCTAGAGAATAAGAAGTGCATCTAAAAACAATTGTAGAGCATCAATAAGTTCAACAAAGATTTGGTTCTATGACATTTTGGCTCTTCAGGTCTCATAATAACGGAGATATTTGGAATTTTGTTTACCAAAAAAGCCAAATATAATTATTAGTTCGGAGATACTGAACCTTTCGCAAAACACCTTTTTTAAAATAAAAACGCTAATATCTTCGGTTAAATATTTGTTTCTAGAGGAACAAATGGATTACAATATAACAAACAATTGTAGAGCAATCAATAGTTCAAATCAAGATTGGTTCTATAACATTTTAAACTCTCAGGGCTCATAATAACGGAGATATTTGGTGGATTTTGTTACAAAAAGCTAATATATATTAGTTCGGAGATACTAAAACCTTTCGGCAACACTTTTTTACATAATAAAAAACGCTAAATATCTCGGTAATAAATATTTGTTTCTAGAGAAAATGTTACATATAACAACAACTTGTTAGAGCATCAATAGTTCAACAAAGATTGGTTTCTATAACATGTTACTCTCGAGGTCTCATAATAATTACGGAGATCCATTTGGTGAGTTTTAAGCTAGAAATTAAATAAATTAGGTGTCTGGGATATTAACCTTGAAATGCAATACTTTATTAAAGAAAAACCGCTGAATATCTCGGATAATATTTACTCTAAGAGAAAAAGTGCATATTAAACAACAATTGTAGAGCATCAAATAAGTTTCAACAAGATTGGTTCTATAACAGTTTTTACTCTCAGGCTCATAATTACGGAGGATAATTGGAATTGTTTCCTACGAATAGCTAAATATAGCATTATGCTCTGAGAATGTACGAACCTTTTGTAACACTTTTTTTAAAATAAAAAGGCTAATAACTCGGTTAATATTTTACTCTAGAGAAAAATGTGCATATAACAACAATTGTAGAGCATCAATAGTTCAAACAAGATTTGGTTCTATGACATTTTGGCTCTCAGGCTCATAATAAACGAGAGATATTTGGAATTTTGTTACAAAAATGCTAATCTATATTAGTTCGGAGATATATACTTTCGCAACACTTTTTTAAAATAAAAACGCTTAATATCTCGGTTTTTAATATTTGTTTCTAGAGTAAAATGGTACAATATAACAACAATTGTAGAGCAATCAATTAGTTCAACAAGATTGGTTCTATAACATTTTGTACTCCCCCTCAGGCTCATAAGTAACGGAGATAAATTTGGTGAATTTTGTTAACAAATAAGCTAATATATATTTAGTTCGGAGATACTAAAACCTTTCGCAACACTTTTTTACAAAATAAAAACGCTAATAATCTCGGTTAATATTTGTTCTAGAGAAAATGTATATTTATAACACTAATTGTATAGGCATCAATAGTTCAACAAGATTGGTTCTAGAACATGGTGACTCTCAGGCTCACTAAATAATCGGAGATATTTGGAAGTTTAAGATAAAATAAATAACTTAGGTGGGGAGATTAACCTTGTGACCATAACTTAGTAAAGAAAAACGCTAATATCTCGGATAATATTTACTCTAGAGAAAAAGTGCATATAACAACAATTGTAGAGCATCAATAGTTCAACAAGATTGGTTCTATAACATTTTACTCTCAGGCTCATAATAACGGAGATATTTGGAATTGTTCCTACGAATAGCTAAAATAGATTAGCTCTGAGATACGAACCTTTTGTAACACTTTTTTAAAATAAAAAGGCTAATATCTCGGTTAATATTTACTCTAGAGAAAAAGTGCATATAACAACAATTGTAGAGCATCAATAGTTCAACAAGATTGGTTCTATGACATTTTGCTCTCAGGCTCATAATAACGGAGATATTTCGAATTCTTTCAACTATTATAGACCAATTGCTCTAACGTAGTTTGTAAGTAAAATTCTTGAATCTTGTAGAAATATATGGTAATTGTTGTTAGTTAGCCTCAAGTTCATTAGTATTTGAATTAGGAATTACCCAAGGCGTGAAAGGTGATTGTGAAAGTCACAATTTGTGGGTGTTGAGCTTGGAGAAAGCTAAGCTGACCTTTCTATTCTAACCTTTCCTCTCGCGTTTATGCGGTCAGGAAATGCTAATTACTAGACTAAAGTACACAAAGTTAATTAGCATCTCGGGATAATTAAATTCCGTGGTGAAAAGAGCAATGACCTCCGATTCGCGTCCGTGGAGTACCGTTAGTATATCAGATCTAATCTATTTTAGCAAAAGATTCCGAATATCTCCGTTATTATGAGCCTGAGAGTAAAATGTCATAGAACCAATTTTGTTGAACTATTGATGTTCTACAATTGTTGTTATATGCACTTTTTCTCTAAAGTAAATATTAACCGAGATATTATCATTTTTCTTTAATAAAGTCTTGTACAAGTTTAGCATCTCCTAATCTATTTATTTTAGCTAAAATTCCAAATATCTCCGTTATTATGAGCCTGAGAGTAAAATGTTATAGAACCAATCTTGTTGAACTATTGATGCTCTACAATTGTTGTTATATGCACTTTGTCTCTAGAATAAATATTAACCGAGATATTAGCGTTTTTCTTTAAAAAAAAGTGTTGCAAAAGGTTTAGTATCTCAGAACTAATCTATTTAAGCTGTTCAGAACAAAATTCTAAATATCTCCGTTATTATGAGTCTGAGAGTAAAATGTTATAGAACCAATCTTGTTGAGCTATTGATGCTCTACAATTGTTGTTATATGCTCTTTTTCCATATCGTAAATATTAACCGAGATATTAGCGTTTTTGTTTAATAAAGTGTTGCAGAAGGTTAGTATCTCTGATCTAATCTATTTTGTAACAATAATTCCAAATATCTCCGTTATTATGAGTCTGAGAGTAAAATGTTATAGAACCAATCTTGTTGAACTATTGATGCTCTACAATTGTTGTTATATACACTTTTTCTCTAGAGTAAATATTAACCGAGATATTTGCGTTTTTAAAGTGTTGCACAAGGTTAGTATCTCAGGCCTAATCTATTCGCAACAAAAATTCCGAATATCTCCGTTATTATGAGTCTGAGCGTAAAATGTTATAGAACCAATCTTGTTGAACTATTGATGCTCTACAATTGTTGTTATATGCACTTTTTCTCTATTGTAAATATTAACCGAGATATTTTTTAAAGTGTTGCACAATGTTTAGTATCTCAGACCTAATCTATTTTGCAACTAAAATTCCAAATATCTCCGTTATTATGAGTCTGAGAGTAAAATGTTATAGAACCAATCTTATTGCAAATTAAATTTACTATAAATATTGTTCTATAAGTATTTCTCGTTTAATGAGTATTAGCCGAGATATTTGCATTTTTGTAGTTTTCATCCTCGAGCAAAGCCCCACTCCTGCTCGTGTCGCATAGACAATAACTTGTTATTTTTATTATGAAGTACTTTATGCCGATATTAAATATTTTTCTCGTTGAAATTATCATAAATTTCAGTGTTATTTTTAGATTTACCAATTTTGGTCACAGTTAAATCGAGGTCACAATAATGTAGAGTCATTAACCATTTCTGGGGGAGCTTTAAACCTTAAACGACTCCATAAATGGCCTAGGGTATTATGATAATATCTCTATTCCAACGAGATAGCAAATTGAGTCGGAACAATGGCTATCTCTATGCGCCAGCGAGGTCACAAGGCTCATTTTGTGACGCCAACGTTCATTTAAAGAGTCGTTCACCATTTAGAACGACTCGTTCAATTGGAAAGCTGATGTCATCTCTGCTGTATCTCTATGTATGGCTAGGTTGAACGATCATTAGCTAACTGCATTACGTCACGTCATTCTGGCGGGTATTTTTCGGCGGGAACGAGGGAAATTAAAAAAATCTAAATATCTCCGTTACTATGCGTCGGATCGAAAAATTGTATATAACAAATCTTATTGCAAATTAAATTTCCTATAAATATTGTTATATACATTTATTCTCTATCTTGAATATTAACCGAGATATTTGCATTTTTAGGTCGAAAATCAACTGGTAGCAACTGTGAAAAAATATTGATATAAAGGCCTTCTTGAGACCCAAGAATCGAAATATCTCCGTTACTTTGTGCGGTCGGATCGAAAAATTGTATATAACCAATCTTATTGCAAATTAAATAATCTATAAATATTGTTATATACATTTATTCTCTAGAATGAATATTAACCGAGATATTTGCATTTTTCTGACGAAAATCAACTGGTAGCAACTGTGAAAAATATTGATGAAGTGCTTCTTGAGACAATAATCGAAATATCTCCGTTTATATGGTCGATCGTAAATTGGACATAACACAATTCTTATTGCAAATTAAATGTACTACAAATAATTGTTTTTACATTTATTCTCTAGAATGAATATTAACCGACGATATTAGCATTTTTAGGTCGAAATCAAAGTGGTAGCAAGGTGAAAAATATTGATTAAGGCCTTTTCTTGAGGACAAGGAATCGAAATATCTCCGTTATTATGCGTCGCGGATCGAAAAAGTGTCAATAACCAATTCTTATTGCAAATTAAATTTCCTATAAATATTGTTATATACATTTATTCTCTATCTTGAATATTAACCGAGATATTTGCATTTTTCAGTTTTCATTCTTCAGTAAACCCCCACTCCTGCTCGTGTCACATAAACAATACTCTGTTATATAATAAACCGCATTATTCCAAGCTTAAATACCAAATATTGTTATGGGAAATCTGCTTAGTTTACGCAGTTTTTATTCCGGTCAGCTTTCGAAAGAGACATACCAGCATTTCGATTCCCATAATAGGAATCGTTCGCCGACAAGTGAGTCGTTCCTCGTTTTGCCCAAAGATGAACGAGTTAGTCATAGGATGTGTTTTGCAAGCTCTCTCTCTCTGTCTCCTTTTACACAAATTTATTCCCTACGTCATATCCAGTCTCGCCAAAAAAGGGACTCGCTGTAAAAACCCATTAAGGAGAGTCGTTCTCTTTAAAAGGAGCCAGTTCTTATTTGGGACTCGTTCTACTGACGTAACTCATTTATAATTCCACTGAGTGAATCGATAGGTCCATAACCCGTTCTAAAGAATCGATTCTACTCCATTATACAATATATAAATGGCATTGGCTGTCAACGGCCTCTATTAAAAGGGAATATTAGCAGATTTCCCTTACAATTCGAATAACTCTTTATATATTCGAGTTACGAATAAAATGCATATAACAACAATTGTAGAGCATCAATAGTTCAACAAGATTGGTTCTATAACATTTTACTCTCAGGCTCATAATAACGGAGATATTTGGGATTCTTTCAACTATTATAGACCAATTGCTCTAACGTAGTTTGTAAGTAAAATTCTCGAATCTTGTAGGAATATATGGTAATTTTTGTTAGTTAGCCTCAAGTTCATAAGTAATTGAACTTGTAATTAGGAATTCTAATCAGTAATTACCCAAGTAATAACGCAAATATCTCGGTTAATATTTACGATAGAGAAAAAGTGCATATAACAACAATTGTAGAGCATCAATAGCTCAACAAGATTGGTTCTATAACATTTTACTGTCAGACCCATAATAACGGAGATATTTGGAATTTTAGCTAAATAAAATAGATTAGGAGATTACTAAACTTGTGCAAGAATTTATTAAAAGAAAAACGCTAATATCTCGGTAAATATTTACGATAGAGAAAAACGTGCATATTAACAAACAATTGTAGGAGCAACACAAAGTTCAAACAAGATTGGTTTCTATAACATTTCCACTCTCAGACTTATAATAACGGAGATATGTGGAATTTTAGGCTAAAGTAAAATAGATTAGGAGATGCTAAAATTCTGCAAGACTTTATTAAAGAAAAACGCTACTAATATCTCGGTTAATATTTACTCTAGAGAAAAAGTGCATATAACAACAATTGTAGAGCATCAATAGTTCAACAAGATTGGTTCTATAACATTTTACTCTCAGGCTCATAATAACGAAGATATTTGGAATTTTTGTTAGGAATAGATAAATAGTGATAGCTCATTCCATTACGTTGGCGGGTTTTTTTTTGGAGGGAGTTCTTAGAAAATTCACAATATCTCCGTTATTATGCGTCGGATCGAAAAATTGTACATAACAAATCTTATTGCAAATTAAATTTACTATACATATTCTTATATACATTTATTCTCTAGAATGAATATTAGCCAAGATATTTGCATTTTTCAGTTTTCATCCTTGACCAAAGCCCCACCCCTGCTCGTGTCACATAAACAATACTATGTTATTTACTATATGTTATTTTGTTTCCAGTTTTGGGAAATCATATCAGACGAACATGGCATCGACCCAACTGGAGCTTATCATGGCGATTCCGATCTGCAGTTGGAAAGAATCAATGTCTACTACAACGAAGCATCTGGTAATTTTTTTATGAACAACTACACGCCTTGCAATGTTCCAAGAGGGAATTACGGGTGTTTGAGGCGTCGCTGGAACCCATCTAGACTAGTTCAGGGCTCGGCTCTCTACCTATATTCCCGCGACTCGAAAACTACTAGCCTTGCAATTTCCAAAGAGGGGAATTTATGGAGTGTTTGAGGCGTCTCTTGGAAACCATTAGACAATAGTTCGGGGCTCGGCTCTTACCTATATTCCCGCTATCGAAAACTCCTTGCCTTGCAATGTTCCAAGAGGAATTAAGGGTGTTTTGAGGCGGCGCTGGAAAACCATCTAGCACTAGTTCGGGGCTCCGGCGTCTTACCTATATTCCGCGACTCGAAACTACTTGCCTTGCAATGTTCCTAAGAGGGAATTATGTAGTGTTGGAGGCATCGCTGGAACCCATCTAGAATAGTTCGGGGCTCGGCTCTCTACCTATATTTCCCGCGACTCCTGACAACTAATAGCCTTGCAATGTTCCAAGAGGGGAATTATGGGTGTTGGAGGCGTCGCTGGAATCCCATTCTAGACTAGATCGGGGCCGGCCTCTCTACCTATATTCCCGCGACTCGAAAACTACTAGCCTCTGCAATGTTTCCAAGAGGGGAATTATGGTGTGTTGGAGCGTCGCTGGAAACCCATCTAAGACCTAGTTCGGGGCTCGGACTATACCTATATTCCCGCGAATCGAACAACTTATAGCCCTTGGTGGCTAATGTTCCAGAGGGAATTACGGGTATGTTTGAGGCCGTTCGCTGGAACCCATCTAGGACTAGTTCGGGCTCGGCTCTCTACCGATATTCCCGCGACTCGAAAACATACTAGCCTTGCAATGTTCCAAGAGGGGGAATTACGGGGTGTTTGCGGCGTTCGTGCTGGAAACCATCTAGGACTAGTTCGGGGCTCGGCTCTCTACCTAAATCCCCGGGACTCGAAAAACTACTTTAAGCCTTGGAATGTTTCCGGAGGGAATTATGGGGGTTGGAGGCGTCCGGGAACCCAGCTAGACTAGTTCGGGGCTCGGCTCTTACCTTTATTCCCGGGACTTACCTCGGAAAAAACTACTAGCCTTGCAATGTTCCAAGAGGGAATTATGGGTGTTGGCAGGCCGTCGCTGGAAAACCATCTAGACAGTTAGTTCGGGGCTCGGCTCTCCACCCTATATTCCCGCAACTCGAAAACTAACTATAGCCTTGCAATGTTTCCAAGAGGGAATTATGGGATGTTGGAGGCCGTTCGCTTGGAACCCATCTAGACCTAGTTCGGGGGCTCGGGCTCTCTACCTATATTCCCGGGGCTCGAGAAAAACTACTACCTTGGTGGCTAATGTTTCCAAGAGGGAGTTACGGGTATTTTGGAGGCCGTTCGCTGGAACCCATCTAGACTAGTTCGGGCTCGGCTCGTCTACCAATATTCCCGCTAATCGAAAACTACTAGCCTTGCAAGTATGCTCCAAGAGGGGGAATTATGGGTGTTGGAGGCGTCGCCTGGAACCCATCTAGACTAGTTTCGGGAAGGCTCGGCTCTCTAACCTATATTCCGCAACTCGAAAAATTACTAGCCTTTGCAATGTTCCAAGAGGGAATTACGGGTGTTGGAGGCGTCGCTGGAAACCATCTAGATCTAGTTCCGGGGCTCGGTCCTCTACCTTTATTCCCGCGGACTCGACAACTAACTCTAGCCTTGCAATGTTCCATAGTGGGAATTTTGGTGTGTTGGAGGCGTCGCTTGGAACCCATCTAGACTAGTTCGGGGCTCGAGCTCTTAACCTATATTCCCGCGACTCGAAAACACTAGCCTTGCAATGTTTCCAAGAGGGAATTGTATGGGTGTTGGAGGCGTCGCTAGGAACCCATTTTGACTAGTTCGGTGCTCGGCTCATCTACCTATATTCCCGCGCGATCGAAAACTACTAGCCTTGCAATATGTTCCAAGAGGGAATTATGGGGGTTGGAGGCGGTTCGCTGGGAACCATCTAGACTAGTTTCGGGGCTCGGCTCTTCTTACCTGTATATTCCCGCGACTTCGAAAACTACTAGCATTGCAATGTTCCAAGAGGGAATTATGGCGTGTTGGAGAGGCGTCGCTGGAACCCATCTAGACTATAGTTCGGTGCTTCGGCTCTCTTCCCTATATTCCCGCGACTCGAAAACTTACTAAGCATTGGCAATGTTCCAAGAGGGAATTATGGGTGTTGGAGGCGTCCGCTGGAAACCCATCTAGACTAGTTCGGGGCTCGGCTCTTCTCTACCTATATTCCCGCGACTCGAAAACTACTAGCCAATTGCAAATGTTCCAAGAGGGAATTACGGGTGTTGGAGGCGTCGCTGGATACCCATCTAGACTAATTCGGTTCGGGGCTCGGCTCTCCTACCTATATTCCCGCGCCTCGAAAAACTACTAGCCTTGCAATGTTCCAAGAGGGAATTACGGGTTGTTGGAGGCGTCGCTGGAACCCATCTATGACTAGTTCGGGGCTCGTCTCTCTACCTATATTCCCGCGACTTCGAAAACTACTAGCCTTGCAATGTTCCAAGAGGGAAATACGGGTGATTGGAGGCGGTTCGACTGGAACCCATCTAGACTAGTTCCGGGGCCTCGGCTCTCTACCTATATTTTTCCTCCCCGTCGACTCGAAAACTACTAGCCTTGCAATGTTCAAGAGGGAGTGGGCTGTTGGAGGCGTCGTGGAACCCATCTAGATAGTTCGGGGAGCGGCTTATACCTATATTCCCGCGACTCGAAAACTACTAGCCTTGCAATGTTCCAAGAGGGAATTATGGGTGTTGGAGGCGTCGCTGGAACCCATCTAGACTAGTTCGGGGCTCGGCTCTCTACCTATATTCCCTCGCAACTCGAAAACTATTATACTTAGAAACTTCATTTCTTTTTTATTCTCTTTCTATTTGGTTGTGCGTAATCTTTGTTTGGCTATCTTTCTCTATTGGAGGTGGAAAGTACGTGCCACGAGCAATCCTAGTCGACCTTGAGCCCGGAACCATGGACTCCGTGAGGTCCGGACCCTTCGGGCAGATCTTCAGACCAGATAACTTCGTGTTCGGCCAATCTGGTGCAGGAAATAACTGGGCCAAAGGACACTATACAGAAGGAGCTGAGCTAGTTGACTCTGTTCTCGATGTAGTCAGGAAGGAGGCTGAATCTTGTGATTGCTTGCAGGTAATTTGTTTTGTTTGTTGGTTCGTAAATTATTTTGAGAGTGAGAATGAGTGAAGTGGGGGTGAGAGAGAGAGAGAGAGAGAGATGAGAGAGAGAAGATAGCATATGAGTGTGTGTGTGTTGTGTGTGTTGTGGAGAGAGAGAGAGAGAAAGAGAGAGAAGGAGTGAAAGGGGAAGAGTGTGTGTGTGTGTGTGTAGTCGTGTGAGAGTGTGAGAGTGAGAGTGAATGAAAGGGGAAGAGTGTGGTGTGTGGAGTGAGATAGCATGAGTGTCGTGGTGTGTGTGTGTGTGTGTGGTGTGAGAGAGAGAGAGAGAGAGAGAGAGAGTGAGAGAGAGAGAGAGAGAGAGAGACGAGAGAGAAAGAAAGAGAAGGAGTGAAAGGGGAAGAGTGTGTGTGTGTGAGAGAGATAGCATAAGTGTGTGTGTGTGTTAGAGAGAGAGAGCATAGATGTGTGTGTGAGTGTGTGATGAGAGAGAGAGTAAGAGAGTGAAAGAGAGATGTGGTGTGAGAAATATAGCATGAGTGTGTGTGTGTGTGTGAGAGAGAGAAAGATGGAGGAAGGAGATGAAAGGGGAGAGTGGTGTGTGTGTGTGAGAGATAGCATGAGAGTGTGTGTGAGAGAGATAGCATGAGTGTGTGTGTGAGAGAGAGAGAGAGAGAGAGAGATAGCATGAGTGTGTGTGTGAGAGAGAGGAGTGAAAGGTGAAGAGTGTGTGGGTGAGAGAGAGAGAGAGAGAGAGAGAGAGAGAGAGAGAGAGAGAGAGAGAGAGAGAGAGAGAGAGAGAGCAAATAATAGAACATTACTTCTTAATTTGTCTATTCCATATTCTACTGTTTACTATTTTTCTCTTTTACGTTTTCAGGGATTCCAATTGACCCACTCTCTAGGAGGCGGTACCGGCTCAGGAATGGGAACTCTACTCATTTCGAAAATCAGAGAGGAATACCCCGACAGAATTATGAACACATACTCCGTCGTACCCTCACCTAAAGTAAGTATTATATATATATATATATACACACTCTGGGACGAACAGGAGGAGTGGGGGTAACGATACGAAGGAGGGCTCAAATTAAAAACAGCGATATTTCGTTTCCTATTGGTTTTTCGCCAAATATGCACATGACAAAAGTTGTTTATTTTGTTATTTAGAGTAACTTTTGTCATATACACTTTTGTCGTATAACAAACTATAAACGAGATATACGCTAAAAACTATAAGCGGGACGATACATGCACAGGAGACGGGAAATATAAAAATACTGAGGACACGGAAGCCTTACATAACAAATAATTTTATTATTAACTTTATATATATATATATATATATACTAGCTGAGGTAGCCGGCTTCGCCCGGGAATTGATTTTCCCCCCCCCACCCCCCCCCCCCCCCACCCCCCCCCCCCCCCACCCCCCCCCCCCCCCACCCCCCCCCCCCCCCACCCCCCCCCCCCCCCACCCCCCCCCCCCCCCACCCCCCCCCCCCCCCACCCCCCCCCCCCCCCACCCCCCCCCCCCCCCACCCCCCCCCCCCCCCACCCCCCCCCCCCCCCACCCCCCCCCCCCCCCACCCCCCCCCCCCCCCACCCCCCCCCCCCCCCACCCCCCCCCCCCCCCACCCCCCCCCCCCCCCACCCCCCCCCCCCCCCACCCCCCCCCCCCCCCACCCCCCCCCCCCCCCACCCCCCCCCCCCCCCACCCCCCCCCCCCCCCACCCCCCCCCCCCCCCACCCCCCCCCCCCCCCACCCCCCCCCCCCCCCACCCCCCCCCCCCCCCACCCCCCCCCCCCCCCACCCCCCCCCCCCCCCACCCCCCCCCCCCCCCACCCCCCCCCCCCCCCACCCCCCCCCCCCCCCACCCCCCCCCAAAATATTGTTATATACATTTATTCTCTAGAATGAATATTAGCCGAGATATTTGCATTTAATAGTTAATAGTATAGTATTTGCTATTGGATAATCACGTAAAAAACCTTTCTCCCTAAAATTCCAAATATCTCCGTTATTATGAGTCTGAGAGTAAAATGTTATAGAACCAATCTTGTTGTTAATTAAAGTTACTATAAATATTGTTATAAACATTTATTCTCTAAAATGAATATTAACCGAGATATTTGTATTTTATAGTTTATAGCCCACAGTAAAAATTGCATTTCCCAAAGAACAATTTACTTGAAATTCCAAATATCTCCGTTATTATGAGTCAAATGGAAAAATTGTACATAACCAATCTTATTGCAAATTAAATTTACTATAAATATTGTTATATACATTTATTCTCTAGAAAGAATATTAACCGAGATATTTGCATTTTTTAGCATATTGTATTTACAATTAGATAACAACATATAACAACTTTCTCCCTAAAATTCAAAATATCTCCGTTATTATGAGTCAAATGGAAAAATTGTACATAACCAATCTTATTGCAAATTAAATTTACTATAAATATTGTTATATACATTTATTCTCTATCTTGAATATTAACCGAGATATTTGCATTCATTCATAAAATTCTGTCTATAACCGCTATAATATTTTTCTTTGATAGTTACAAAACTCTATATCTTAACGTGTTATGTATTTCGAAAATTGAGCATATCTCCGTTATTATGAGTCGGATCGAAAAAATGCACATAATCAATCTTATTGTAAATTTAATTATCTATAAATATTGTTATATACATATTTTCTCTATCTTGAATATTAACCGAGATATTAGCGTTTTTCTTTAATAAAGTGTTGCACAAGGATATCTCGGACCTAACCTATTTATTGTAGTTATTCACAACAAAAATTCCAAATATCTCCGTTATTATGAGTCGGAGAGTAAAATGTTATAGAACCAATCTTGTTGAACTATTGATGCTCTACAATTGTTGTTATATGCACTTTTTCTCTATCATAAATATTAACCGAGATATTAGCGTTTTTCTTTAATAAAGTGTTGCACAAAGTTACACAGAGTAAAATGTTATAGAACCAATCTTGTTGAACTATTGATGCTCTACAATTGTTGTTATATGCACTTTTGTCCTAACTCAGATATTAAACCCTTATTTTGTGTTTGGAAAATGTTTCCAAAGTCAATGGAAATTTTAAAATGGACAAATACATAAAAGACAGTGATAAAAGTTGTCGGAAAAGAGATCTTCAGATATAATCTTTGGTTACGTGGGCATTATGTAAAATACATATTAAAAAGTTGTAACACAGTGGAAGATTCCCTTAAGAGAAATCCGCCGATGAGGTCTTACTCATGGTTTTAGAAATATTTTTCTTCAAATGTCGTTCAAAACTGCCGTTATTATGCGTCGGATCGAAAAATTGTATATAACCAATCTTATTGCAAATTAAATTTACTATAAATATTGATACATTACATTTTTTTATATATCTTGAATAATTAACCGAGATATTGCATTTTAGAGTTATAGCTCACAGTAAAAATTGCATTTCCCCCAAGAACAATTTACTTGAAATTCAAATATCTCCGTTATTATGAGTCGGAGAGTAATATGTTATAGAACCAATCTTGTTGCAAATTAAATTTACTATAAATATTGATATATACATTTTTTATATATCTTGAATATTAACCGAGATATTTGCATTTTAGAGTTTATAGCCCACAGTAAAAATTGCATTTCCCCCAAGAACAATTTACTTGAAATTCCAAATAACTCCGTTATTATGAGTGCTGAGAGTAAAATGTTATATATCCAATCTTATTGCAAATTAAATTTGCTATAAATATTGTTATATACATTTATTCTCTAAAATGAATATTAACCGAGATATTTGCATTATCTTGTTTTTAGCCTACAGGAAAAATTGCATTTCCCCAAGAACAGTTTACTTGAAATTCCAAATATCTCCGTTATTATGAGTCAAATGGAAAAAATGCACATAAACAATTTTATTGTAAATTTAATTATTTATAAATATTGTTATATACATATTTTTTTATCTTGAATATTAACCGAGATATTAGCGTTTTTCTTTAATAAAGTGTTGCACAAGGATATCTCAGACCTAATCTATTTATTGTAGCTATTCACAACAAAAATTCCAAATATCTCCGTTATTATGAGCCTGAGAGTAAAATGTTATAGAACCAATCTTGTTGAACTATTGATGCTCTACAATTGTTGTTATATGCACTTTTTCTCTAGAGTAAATATTAACCGAGATATTAGCGTTTTTCTTTAATAATAGTCGCACAAGTTTAGCATCTCCTAATCTATTTATTTTAGCTAAAATTCCAAATATCTCCGTTATTATGAGCCTGAGAGTAAAATGTTATAGAACCAATCTTGTTGAACTATTGATGCTCTACAATTGTTGTTATATGCACTTTTTCTCTAGCGTAAATATTAACCGAGATATTAGCGTTTTTCTTTAATAAACTCTTGCACAAGGTTAGTATCTCAGACCTAATCTATTTTAGCTATAATTTCAAATATCTCCGTTATTATGAGTCTGAGAGTAAAATGTTATAAAACAGATCTTATTGCAAATTAAATTTACTATAAATATTGTTATATACATATTTTCTTTATCTTGAATATTAACCGAGATATTTGCATTCTTTCATAGATATCTGTATGTTACCGCTGTAGCCGTCGCAGTTTTTGTTTGATTGTTACCAAACCTGACATATAAACGTCATATGTATTTAGAAAATTAAAAATATCTCCGTTATTATGAGTCGGATCGAAAAATTGTACATAACCAATCTTATTGCAAATTTAATTTACTATAAATATTGTTATATACATTTATTCTCTAGAATGAATATTAATCGAGATATTTGCATTTTTCAGTTTGTAGTATTTACAATCAGATAATCACATACAACAACTTTCTCTCTAAAATTCAGAATTTCTCGGTTATTTTGAGTATAGTGCCCTGTAATGTGATTCGATCTCGGCCCCAAGAAATCTCGGGGGCGGATTCAATCAAAGAAACCCTACAGCTGATTGCTACAATCAACGGCCACTCATATTGATTGGAGAGGCTACTATAGGTCTTCCTAGCAGTTTCGTATTGTTTATCTCGGTTAATATTCAAGATAGAGAATAAATGTATATAACAATATTTATAGTAAATTTAATTTGCAATAAGATTGGTATATAACATTTTACTCTCAGGCTCATAATAACGGAGATATTTGGAATTTTTGTAGCAAATAGCTAAAACAGATTACATCTGAGATACTAACTTTATGCAAGACTTTATTAAAGAAATACGCTAATATCTCGGTTAATATTTACGCTAGAGAAAAAGTGCATATAACAACAATTGTAGAGCATCAATAGTTTAACAAGATTGGTTCTATAACATTTTACTCTCAGGCTCATAATAACGGAGATATTTGGGAATTTTCTGGGAATAATTGTATAAATCCCTGATTTTAAATAAGGGAAATATGCTCAGCTCACACAAACGCTTGCGTGACCACCTGGGCGATACTAATAATAAAATGACACTGTTATCACTAGCGCTGATAACACAACTCTCTCTCTCTCTCTCTCTCTCTCTCTCTCTCTCTCTCTCTCTCTCACTCACTCTATCGAAAGTCTATAATTCATATCTGAAAGTGTTTGTCTAAATGTTTCATAGCATCAATCATAATGGAGTGTCAGGCACTTTGTCATGTCAAGTGATTACAAAGGACAAACCACTTTTGAAACTAAAATATCTCCCTTATTATACGCCCTAACGAAAAATTGTACATAACCAATCTTATTGCAAATTTAATTCTATATAAATATTGTTATATACATATTTTCTCTATCTTGAATATTAACCGAGATATTTGCATTTTTCTTTAATAAAGTCTTGCACAATGATATCTCAGACCTAACTATTTATTGCAGCTATTCACAACAACAATTCCAAATATCTCCGTT
>JADPXZ010000007.1:2557500-2560000 GCA_019009955.1 Riptortus pedestris
TTTCACAATATCTCCGTTATTATGCGTCGGATCGTGAAATTGTATATAACCAATCTTATTGCAAATTAAATTTACTATAAATATTGTTATATACATTTATTCTCTAGAAGGAATATTAACCGAGATATGTGCATTTTATAGTTTTCAGTAACTACAATAAGAATTTCACGAAGAACAACTTTCTCCATACATTTCACAATATCTCCGTTATTATGCATCGGATCGTGAAATTGTACATAACCAATCTTATTGCAAATTAAATTTACTATAAATATTGTTATATACATTTATTCTCTAGAATGAATATTAGCAGAGATATTTGCATTTAATTGTTTTCAGCAACCGCAATAAGAATTTCACAAAGAACAACTTTCTCCATACATTTCACAATATCTCCGTTATTATGCGTCGAAACGTGAAATTGTACATAACCAATCTTATTGCAAATTAAATTTACTATAAATATTGTTATATACATTTATTCTCTAGAATTAATATTAACCGAGATATTTGCATTTAATTGTTTTCAGCAACCGCAATAAGAATTTCACAAAAAACAACTTTCTCCATACATTTCACAATATCTCCGTTATTGTGCGTCGGATCGAAAAATTGTACATAACCAATCTTATTGCAAATTAAATTTCCTATAAATATTGTTATATACATTTATTCTCTATCTTGAATATTAGCCGAGATATTTGCATTTTATAGTTTTGAGTAACTACAATAAGAATTTCACAAATAACAACTTTCTCCATAAAGTTCACAATATCTCCGTTATTATGCGTCGGATCGTGAAATTGTACATAACCAATCTTATTGCAAATTAAATTTACTATAAATATTGTTATATACATTTATTCTCTATCTTGAATATTAACCGAGATATTTGCATTTAATAGTTTTCATTAACTACAATAAGAATTTCACAAAAAACAACTTTCTCTTTAAAATTCCAAATATCTCCGTTATTATGCGTCGGATCGTGAAATTGTACATAACCAATCTTATTGCAAATTAAATTTACTACAAATATTGTTATATACATTTATTCTCTAGAATGAATATTAACCGAGATATTTGCATTTTCTAATATAGTTCAACTCTGTCAAATACGAATGTTGTGTTATCAATAATTCTTATCACAGAATTAAACGCGGTTTATCTTGTTTTACAATTTTTTCCCCAACAAATGTCCATCGATCCCAGCTATAAGATAACTAAAACGAGGCCCGTTCAACATTATGTCATTTTGCTAGAGAATTTATCTGTATTTGAACTGATAAGAAAAGTTAACGCCTGTCATCTTTTTGCTATCACAGATATATAAACCCAACGTAATATTTCTAGACAAATATGTTACATAAATTAGAAATATGCAACACGTAACAAAGAAAACTATTATTACACAATTAAACGTGACGTGAAAGCAATTAATAAAACTTTTATATCTGCCATAAAATGTGCCATTAAAATTTGGTATTTAAGCTAGGAATGAAATGGTTCATGATATAACAGCTTATTATTAATATCTCGGTTAATATTCATTCTAGAGAATAAATGTATATAACAATATTTATAGTAAATTTAATTTGCAATAAGATTGGTTATGTACAATTTCACGATCCGATGCATAATAACGGAGATATTGTGAATTTTATGGAGAAAGTTGTTATTTGTGAAATTCTTATTGTAGTTACTCAAAACTATAAAATGCAAATATCTCGGTTAATATTCAAGATAGAGAATAAATGTATATAACAATATTTATAGTAAATTTAATTTGCAATAAGATTGGTTATATAACATTTCACGATCCGATTCATAATAACGGAGATATTTGGAATTTTAGCTAAAATAAATAGATTTTTTCTGAGATAATTATTGCAAGTTTCTCAAAGAATTAAATGCAAATATCTCGGTTAATATTTACGATAGAGAAAAAATGTATATAACAACAATTGTAGAGTATCAATAGTTGCAATAAGATTGGTTCTATAACATATCACTCTCAGGCTCATAATAACGGAGATATTGTGAAATGTAGCTGAAAAAAGTAGATTAGTCTGAGATACTTATTGTGCAAGACTTTATTTAAAGAAAAACGCATATATCTCGGTTAATATTTCACGATAGAGAAAAATGTATATAACAATATTTATAGACCATCAATAGTTCAACAAGATTGGTTCTATAACATTTTACTCTCAGACTAATAATAACGGAGATATTTGGAATTTTTTTTGGGTATAGCTAAAATATATTAGTTCTGAGATACATTGTGAAAGACTTTATTAAAGAAAAACGCTAATATCTCGGTTAATATTTACTCTAGAGAAAAAGTGCATATAACAACAATTGTAGAGCATCAATAGTTCAACAAGATTGGTTCTATAACATTTTACTCTCAGGCTCATAATAACGGAGATATTTGGAATTTTTGTAGGAATAACTAAAATGGATTAGTTCCGAGATACATTGTGCAAGACTTTATTAA
>JADPXZ010000007.1:2565000-2625000 GCA_019009955.1 Riptortus pedestris
ATTAAATGCAAATATCTCGGTTAATATTCATTCTAGAGAATAAATGTATATAACAATATTTATAGTAAATTTAATTTGCAATAAGATTGGTTATGTACAATTTCACGATCCGACGCATAAT
The DNA here is from genome assembly GCA_019009955.1 of Riptortus pedestris. Taxonomy (NCBI): domain Eukaryota; kingdom Metazoa; phylum Arthropoda; class Insecta; order Hemiptera; family Alydidae; genus Riptortus; species Riptortus pedestris. The sequence continues at coordinate 2,565,122 of JADPXZ010000007.1, forward strand.
AACGGAGATATTGTGAAATTTATGGAGAAAGTTGTTCTTTGTGAAATTCTTATTGTAGTTGTTGAAAACTATAAAATGCAAATATCTCGGTTAATATTCATTCTAGAGAATAAATGTATATAACAATATTTATAGTAAATTTAATTTGCAATAAGATTGGTTATTTACAATTTCACGATCCGATGCATAATAACTGAGATATTGTGAATTGTATGGAGAAAGTTGTTTTTTGTGAAATTCTTATTGTAGTTACTGAAAACTATTAAATGCAAATATCTCGGTTAATATTCATTCTAGAGAATAAATGTATATAACAATATTTATAGTAAATTTAATTTGCAATAAGATTGATTATGTACACTTTCACGATCCGATGCATAATAACTGAGATATTGTGAAATTTATGGAGAAAGTTGTTATTTGTGAAATTCTTATTGTAGTTACTCAAAACTATAAAATGCAAATATCTCGGTTAATATTCATTCTAGAGAATAAATGTATATAACAATATTTATAGTAAATTTAATTTGCAATAAGATTGGTTATGTACAATTTCACGATCCGAAGCATAATAACGGAGATATTGTGAATTGAGAAGATAAGTTGTTTTGAAATAATTATTGAAGTTACTGAAAACTATTAAATGCAAATATCTCGGTTAATATTCATTCTAGAGAATAAATGTATATAACAATATTTATAGTAAATTTAATTTGCAATAAGATTGGTTCTATAACATTTTACTCTCAGGCTCATAATAACGGAGATATTAGGAATTTAAGCTGAAAAAAATAGATTAGGTCTGAGATACTAACCCTGTGCAACACTTTATTAAAGAAAAACGCTAATATCTCGGTTAATATTTACGATAGAGAATAAATGTATATAACAATATTTATAGCAAATTTAATTTGCAATAAGATTGGTTATGTAGAATTTCACGATCCGATGGATAATAACTGAGATATTGTGAAATTTATGGAGAAAGTTGTTCTTTGTGAAATTCTTATTAAAGTTACTGAAAAAAGTTACTCAAATATAAATGCAAATATCTCGGTTTAATATTATCAAGATAGAGAACTCTAAACATGTCATCATAACAATATTTATAGAGTATAAATTTAATTTGCCAATAAAGAATTGGTTATATAACATGTTTTTGGGATTTTACTCTCAGGCTCATAATAACGGAGATATTTGGAATTTTAAGAAGTAAGGCTGAAAAAAATAGAATTAGAATTAGGTCTGAGATACTAACCTAACCCTGTGCAACACTTTTTATTAAAGAAACACGCAAAAAATACGCTAATATCTCGGTTAATATTTACTCTAGAGAAAAAATTCATATTAACAACAATTGTAGAGCATCAATTTAATTTGCAATAAGATTGGTTCCATGTACATTTTTACTCTCAGACTCATAATCACTGAGATATTGTGGAATTTTTGAGAAAGGTTTGGTTCTTTTGAATTCGCTATTAAAGTTACTTGGTGCAAGACTATATTAAATGAAAAAATCCGCTAATATCTCGGTTTAATATTCACGATAGAGAATAAGTGGCATATAGCCAACAAATTGTAGAGACAAAATTTTAATAGTTGCAACAAGATTTGGTATCTATAACATTTCTTAAACCTCTCAGGCTCATAATAACGGAGATATATTGGAATTTTAGCTAAATAGCTGAAATAGATTAGGTGTACGAGATACAAAACCTTGTGCAGGACTTTAATTAAAGAAAAACGCTAAATATTATCTCGGTTAATATTTACACTAGAGGGAAAAAGTGCCTATAACACCAATTGTAGAGCATCAATAGTTCAATAAATTTGGTTCTATAACATTTTACTCTCCGACGCATAATAACGGAGATATTTGGAATTTTAACTGAAAAAAGATTAGTTCTGGGATACTAACCTTGTGCAACACTTTTTTTAAAGAAAAACGCTAATATCTCGGTTAATATTTACTCTAGAGAAAAAGTGCATATAACAACAATTGTAGAGCATCAATAGTTCAATAAGATTTGTTCCATAACATTTTACTCTCAGACTCATAATAACGGAGATATTTGGAATTTTTGTTTGGGCATAGCTAAAATACTTTGTGCAAGACTTTATTAAAGAAAAACGCTAATATCTCGGTTAATATTCACGATAGAGAAAAAGTGCATATAGTCCAACAATTGTATAGCATCGATAGTTCAAAACAGATTGGTTCCTATAACATTTTACTCACGGGCTCATAATAACCGAGATATATCGTGTAAAAAAAAACACAGCCAACCTCTTAAGTAGAAATCGAAATGAACATGACCCCACTTTACCTCTCTACCACTAACCGACAGTACAGGCAAATGCCCAAAACTTGCCTCGAGGCCGGATCCCCGCAAAGACTAACTCTTGGAGTTTTGTGATTATTTCCAGAATAGAAAATAAAAATAAAGATAAAAAAAGATCAGAAAACACAGTAGCCAATGGACGAAGAAAGAGGAATAGACAAAGAACAAAACGTGCTCCAACATGTTGTGTTGTGTGTTTGTGTTAATAACAATAATTAAGGCGTGTTTTTACCGATAACAAATTCCACACACAAACACGGAAATTTTATGACCTTTGCTTCAGAATGCTTGCTGGCTTTTAAAAACGAACAAAGAGCGTCGACTAACTATCATCCCTTCTTCCTTCTTCCTGCTTAGTAAGTTATTACATCAGAATGTCTTCTTATATTAGTATAAGCATTTATGTATTAATTAGGAAACCATTTAATTACAATTAAACATTAATGTATCATTTTCTATAAGGATAACTGTATTTATCTTAGAAGCGAGAGTCCAATAGAGATATTGGTCTAAATTGGTCCCCTATAATAGTTATTGAAAATTCCCAAATACCTCCGTTATTATGAGCCTGAGAGTAAAATGTTATAGAAACCAATCCTTGTTGAACTATTGATGCTCTACAATTGTTTTTAATATGTCACTTTTTCTCTAGAGTAAATATTAACCGAGATATTAGCGTTTTTCTTTAATAAAGTCTTGCACAAGCGGAGATATTTCCCTTCTAAACCAGCCCTTGTTGAACTTGATCTGTCTTTTTACATAAAACGACTAAATATCGAGTTTGGTAAAGATCAAACAAAAATTACGACGGCTAGAGCGGTAAGAGAACAAAAGAAAGAGAAAGACGAGAAAAGTCACGAAAGCAAACCAAGAGCACGAGGAGAAGAAAAAAGGGATAGGAAAGTGCTAAGAGGGAGAAAAGGCATAAAAGAGGACTAAAAACAAAGAAGAAGACAAAAGAAAAAGAAGATCAAGAAGAAAAAGCGAGTGAAAGACAGAGCAAGCAGAGCAGCGAAGACGAGAGAAAAAAAAAATTAAAAACAGAATTAAAAGCAACAAAGAAGAGACAAGAGAGAGAAAGAGAAGACATAAGAACACTAAGATGAAAAAAAGAGACAACAGCCGCGCGGAAAAAGAGAAAAAGACACACAGCAAAAGAGAAAAGAGCATAGAGAAAGAGGCAAGCGAGAAAGAGAGAAAAGAGACGAGCAAGCAGAGAGAAAAGGAGAGAGAAAAAAAAAGAAGCAGAGGAAAGATAGAGAAAGAGAATATAGAGCAAAGACACACGACAAAGAGAAAGAGAAAGAGAAAGGAAAAAGCAGAATAGAGGAAAAAGATGAAAAAAGAAGAGAAAAAGAAGAAAAGAAAAAGAAAGAGAGAAGAAAAAAAACTCTAAGAAAACAGTAAAAAGAAAGAGAGACGAGAACAAGGAAAAAGAACAATAGACAACGAAAAAGATAGCGAGAAAAAACGAGAGTAGAGAAAGAGATTACGGCGAAGCCGAAGCACCGACATACGAAGAGAAAAGGGGGAACAGCCGAAAAGAGAGCAAAGCGGAAAGAGGGTAGAAAGAAGAGAGAAAAGAAAGAGAGAGAAACGGAGAGAAAGAGGAAGAAAGAGAGAAGAGAGAACGCGAGAAAGAACGAGAAAGCCAGGACAGAGCGAAAAAGGCGAGAAAGAGGAAAGAGAGCCAGCGCCAAGAGCACAGAAAAGAAAGTAAGAACGAGAAAGATAGAACGAGGAAAGACAGACAGAGCAGAGCAATGAGAGAAAAAGAGAGAAAGAAGAAGAAAGAGCGAAAGACGGAGGGAAAAACGAGAATAGAGGAAAGAGAAAAGAGAAAGAGAATAAGAGAACGAGACCGAAAACGGAAAGAGAAAGAGAAAGCAGAAAGAGCAAAAGACCAGGCAAGAGAAAGCCCAACGGACCGGAGAAAAGGAAAAGCAGCAAGAAATCAAGTGAAAAGAGATAGAGAAAGAGACAGTAGACAAAGAGAAAGGAGAAAGTGAAGAGAAATAAGAAAACGAGCAACAGAGAAAGGGACAGAAAAAGAGAAGTAGACAGCGAAGCAGAGAGAGCGCACGAGAGCGACGACTGGAGAACCCGCGAGGATAGAGCGCAAGAGGAGACAAGGACAAGAAGACAAGACCGAAAGGAAAGAAAGTCCACGAAGAAAGCACGCAGCAAGACGAGAGAGAGAGAGAGCGAGAGCAGACGAGATCGAGAGAGAGAGAGAGAAAGCAACGCAAGAACGAACCAACAAGGACCGCAGAAGAAAGCCAGACAGAGAAGAGAGAGAGCGCGCAGAGCGAGCGCAAAAGCGAGCGTCGCGCGAGCGCGCGCGGACCAGCACGACACGACAGCCCTAGCGTAACGAGAGACACGCGCAGAGCACGCGTAGTCGACGGAGCAAGCAGGACAACGAAAAGACAAGCAAAGAAAAGCAAGAAAGAAAGAACAGCCAGACACGAAGAGGAGGCAGAGAGAGAGGAGCGAGGTAGCGTAGAGCAGAGCGCGAGCGAGAGCCACTTCCAGCACCGCAAGAAAGAACGCGAGCAGCAAACAGACCTCAAGAATAGAGAAAAGAGAAGAGACGCGCACGACGATCGAGCCGTAGAGAAGAGCGAGCGGCGAGAGAGCGAGAGAGAGACGAGAAGAGAGCGAAAGAGAAGAAGCCAAGAGCCGAGAGAGAGAGAGAGAGACGCGAGAGAGTGAAGCGCGAAGAGTAGGCAGAGAGAGCGTAAGTGAGAGAGGAGAGAGAGAGAGCGCGAGAAAGAGAAGGTACGAGTAGCTAAGATACAGAACAGCACAGCACGTAGATACGAGCGAAAACGTACGGAGAAAAACGAGAGGAAACGCAAAAGTAGCGCCCGTATCGAAATAACATACACATAACCGACCAGAACAGACCGCAACCAGCACACAACATCAGAAACCAAGCTACAGACAAAGAACGTATCGGACGAGAGCGAGAGAGGCGCGCGCGTGTCCTTCTCTCTAGCGTAGCTATTTCTCCCAACCCCACCAAAATCGGACCTACTCCGACAAGCCCCCAGCTCTCCTACGACAAAGCGGAAAGAGGGGTTATTTGGTATTGAGGGCATTGTGGTTGTAAGATACCCTTTCTAAACTGTTAACAGCATATCTCATCAAAGAAAATAGGGAATTATGATTAAAACTATTCTTGGGCCTCTTTATATTTCGGCAGACGATGCAGAGGGTGGGTTTACGTAACTTGATTGTTCAAATAATCATTGGTTAAATTTTTTTTTCTTTTTGTTTCAAAAAATATGATTACATTTAATTGGGAAGGCTATTACTAGATTCATGTTACCTTAAAATAACTTGTAGGTTCAGAAGCTATTATGTAATACCTTCCCTGGAGTCCCAAATATCTCGGTTAATATTTACTCTAGAGAAAAAAGTCTTTTGGCATATTACAACAAATTGTAGAGCTTCATTAGTTCACAGTTTGGTGCTATAACATTTTACTCTAGGCTCTAAAGATCGGAGTGTTGTTGGTAGGGTTGTTGTTTTTGAGGTGATATAGTAGTGTTGGGCGCAAGATGCGATTGGGTTGGAGGGGAGGTGTTTTTGTTAATAATCAGAGTGTTGTGCTAGTGGGGTTGTGTGGTAGGTGTGGTTATTGGGATTTGTTACTTATATTGGTGAATGCTGAAGGGGGAATATTATTGTGGGGGGAGTGTTTATGGGGTCAGAGCTGGAGGTTTGTTCGGTGATTGTTTGGTATGGTGTGGGGGGGTGTAGATGCGTTTATCTGGGGATTGTAGGTTGGTTTGTTATTTTTTAGAGATTGTGAGAGGGGGTTGTGGGGTAAGATTGAGTGAGTAAATAGTGTTATAGACAACATGTGTAGTGACATCTTTAGTTCATCCAGCTAGGGGTTAATGATTTATGGTGTACTTCTTGAGCTTAGTAAAGGAGATTTATATGGAATGTATGATTGAGGTAAACATAGTATAATTTATAAAAAAGAATGGATAAAGTTCGTTAAGTTTGCGAAAATTCGATATTGCTTCACGTATATTATGAATTTGCGAAATTAATCAAATAGTTGGTACATATCATGAGTATTGCAAACGTATTTTTGTCCGAGTTGTGGGGTGTGTGAACTGTTTGGCATCTATGACTTGTAATATTTAGCCTGTGATTTTGCTTTATGGACAGTTTTTGCATCCTTGAGCAAAGCCCCCCCCCCCACTCCTGCTCGTTGTTCAAATTAACAATACTCGGGTTATATAATAACACACATTTATTCCAAGATTTAATACCATATATTTTTAGGTGCAATTCGGTCCTTTGTACGTTTCTAAGAGTTTATTAGGATAATTTTTATTGGTGTGTCTGAGTGGAAAAATAATATTTAATTGTAAATATATCTGCTAATGAGAACGCAGGGTCGGAGGGTCGAGGAAGGGGAATGGTGTAGGGATTAGCGGCGATTTGATTGTGGTTGATGATGTAGATTTGTGGCCCGACACATCGGGGAAGGGATTGACCCTCGTTTCTTTACGTCATTACCGGGGGTTATCGCGCATACTGTTTAACAGGGATGTTGAATAGTTATATGCCCGTGTTTATTTTATAGTGAATACATGTTGTGGGGGGGTTTTGTTAGAAGTGTCCAGGTATGTGGTAAAGTATCTCCTTGATGTTGAGCCTAGTGGTGGAATTTGGGTGTGAACCTTTCTTGGGTTGGTTAGAGGGTGGGAAGCTTCTTTGGGGTGGTATTTGCTCGGCTGGGCGTGAGGATTGTGGGTTACGTGTGTTGTGGGGGGGACGGGTTTAAACGCATCATTTACTTAGCATTGTGGACATAATATATTTCAGAATATTTTTAAACTTATTATTCACCTATTAGTTCTCCGTTATTTTGTGTCGAGAGTATTCGCGTATGTTACATTGAGTTGTGGTTCCTTTGGTGGCACCTCGGCTTGCCGGGGGCGTTGTGGCTCATGGTGGAGCTGAGGTTTGTGGTTACGAGTTTTGGTGCGGGGGGGCGGGTTGTTTAGACTGATTCGGTGCAGAGGTGTAAGGTTGCGTGGGCTGATGTGGGTGTATATTTTTTGAAAATTATTTTGAGCGACGGGGGTGAGTGGACTGTCGATGGGGGGTTTGGAGTGGTGTGTTACATTGAGGGGGGTTTCGATGGGATAGGAGCGTTATTGGGGATGGGAGTGTGGAATAGGGGGGTTAGAGTGAGGTTTTGTGGTTAAAGTTGTGGGAGGTGAAGGGGGGAGGAGGGTTGTTTAATAGTTTCGTGCTGAGGAGTACGTTGAGTTTGGAGATGATGTGGGGTGTTATTTTTGGGCATTTGAGCAGCTGGGAGGTGGTGGTGGAAAAAAGTGTGGTTTTGAGGTGTTTGTAACTTGACGGGGGGTTTCGTGGGTGGCGCGTATGGGAGGGGGGTGTGGATATGGGGAGAGTGAGGTTTTGTAGTTAAGTGTGGTGGTGAGGGGGGGAGGGGTTGGTATTAGCAGTAGTCTAGGGTGCTACGGGTGTAAAGTTAAGTGGTGGGCTGAGATGGTGTTCATCTTTTTGGAATTGTGAGCCGGAGTGGTGGTTGAAGATGTGTGGTGTGTTGGGGGTTGATGTATATAGGGGGCGGGGTTGTGGGTGGAGAGTTATTGGGGGGGGTTTTTGTGGGATAGGGGCGAGAGTGTGGTTTGTTGGTTAAGTGTGTGGTGAGGGGGGGCGGGTTGTTTGATATTTTAATGGTGCGGGATTGTACGTTGAAGTGGGTTGAGTTGATGGTATTTTGGAAATTTGTGCGAGGGTGCGAGGTGGCAGTGTGTGGTTTTGTGGGAGTGTGTTGTTACATGCGGGGGGTAATTGTGGGATGGAGAGTATTGGGGGGGTGTGGATCGGGGGTCGATTCGGTATGTGGTTCAGAAGTTATGTGGTGACGGGGGGGCGTAGGTTGGTTTGGGTGGGGGGGGGGCATCTTGGTCTTGAGTGATTTTTTTGGCTTTCTGTTGCATCCGGTGTTGTTTGAGGGTAGTTTAAGTGTCAGGAAATGGTGGGTGTGTACATCATTGAGGTGGGCTTTGGTATGGTCGTGTTTGTTGGGATAGTGTATGGGGTAAGAGTGTGGGTTGTGGTGCCGTGGTGTGGGGATGTGGGGGACATGGGGGCTTGTACGCGTGCATTAGCCACTCGACGGCGCGGGGTGGCTACTTGTAACATGAAGTGTGTTGGTTGTTTCCGCTGTTATTTGATAGGTGTTAGACCAACAATTGGGTTACTTAGCGGTCGTATAGTTTTTGTGGATTAAATGAAAAAAAATAAATTTGTGAGGTCTGTTGTGGGGAGAATTTGCAGTTTGGGTTCGCCCTTATCGCTTGCGTGTTGGCTTATGGGTGTTAGTTGGAGAATGATATTTTGGGTGCGATGTTCCTGTATATTTGCGTGGTAGAATCTTGGCCCGGTCAGCGTGATGGAGAGTTAGTGTTGTGTATGGTGTTTTGTCGGACCTGTAGTTCCGAAGACATGTTAGTGAGGTGTACGGAGCCCTTGGCTGTACTACCGTATTAGATGGGTTATGGTACTCGATGTGCGGCACTATCCTTGCGTATTATTTTTGTCACGCGGTGTAAACCGGAGTACGGAGGAATCAGAGTGGTGGAAGGGCAACATGTGGGTGGGAAACAGTGTCTATGGTCTGTGTTTAAGTAGTTTAGCGTTCTCTAATTTTGTCGTGTTTATCGGGGTTTTGGAGTGTGTAGTCGAACACAAATATGCAATGTGAATCATCATGGGTAGTTCTTTATTTTGTTTACTAACTTGTGGGGTGCGAGTTCTGGTTTTTGATCTCTGGCGCTGGTATATCAGGAGAAGATTTGGAAATTTTTGTTTTTTTCATTTTTTTTTTTTTTAAAACTAGTATAGATAGATTAGGTCTGTCGATACTTTGTCTGTTAACACTTTATTAAGAAAAAAACGCTAATTATCTCGGTTAATATTTACGATAGAGAAAAAGTGCATATAACAATTGTAGAGCATCAATAGTTCAACAAGATTGGTTCTATAACATTTTACTCTCAGGCTCATAATAACGGAGATATTTGGAGTTTTTGTTAAATATATCTAAAATAGATTAGGTCTCAGTTACTACAAGCTTGTGCAACACTTTATTAAAGAAAAACGCTAATATCTCGGTTAATATTTACGATAGAGAAAAAGTGCATATAACAACAATTGTAGAACATTATTTTCTGAACAAGATTGGTTCTATAACATTTTACTCTACGACTCAAAATAACGGAGATATTTCCATTTTAAATTTCGTCCCTCTCTCTAAAAAAAAAAACAAAAAGGAATACACACACACATAAAAAAAAAACACATTTTTTTCATAACAATTTTTTTATTTATTTTTTCCAAAAAAATCAAAATTAGGAAGACAATAATCCAAAAAAAAATAACTTTTTTGAGTAACTTTATCTCAAAAAAATATAAATTAATAAAGGATAATTTGTGCTTTGGTATAAAGGCTTTATTTTTTGTTTAACGTGCGTTTTGTGCAATATATATATAATTTATAATAATTACACAAAATTACAATACATAAATAATATTTATTTATTTATAGCAATAATAAATCTATTATATAAAACGACTCTAATAATTATAAATCATAAAAGTATAATAAAAAAATATCAAAGCATTATAATTAAAAAAATTATTAACAATACTTCTTGTAGGAAATCATAATATATATATATAGGGTGTTGAATTAGTTATATGTCCATCGTTCTAACTAAATATTTATCTTTTCTCTCAAATATCTCGGTTAATATTTACGATAGAGAAAAAGTGCATATAACAACAATTGTAGAGCATCAATAGTTCAACAAGATTGGTTCTATAACATTTTACTCTCAGGCTCATAATAACGGAGATATTTGGAATTATAGCTAAAATAGCTAAAATAGATCGGGTCAGAGATACTTAACAAGTGCTAAGACCTTTATTGAAGAAAAACGCTAATATCTCGGTTAATATTTACGATAGAGAAAAAGTGCATATAACAACAATTGTAGAGCATCAATAGTTCAACAAGATTGGTTCTATAACATTTTACTCTCAGGCTCATAATAACGGAGATATTTGGAATTTTTGTTAAAAATAGCTAAAATAGATTAGGTCTCAGTTACTACAAGCTTGTGCAACACTTTATTAAAGAAAAACGCTAATATCTCGGTTAATATTTACGATAGAGAAAAAGTGCATATAACAACAATTGTAGAGCATCAATAGTTCAACAAGATTGGTTCTATAACATTTTACTCTCAGACTCATAATAACGGAGATATTTGGAATTTTTGTGAAACGAATAGCTAAAATAGGTCTCAGATACTTAACAAGTGCTAAACACTTTATTAAAGAAAAACACTTAATATCTCGGTTAATATTTACGATAGAACAAAAATGCATATAACAACAATTGTAGAACATTATTTTCTCAACAAGATTGGTTCTATAACATTTTACTCTCAGGCTCATAATAACGGAGATATTTGGAATATTAGAATCGCTCCTCCCAAAAAAAATTTCCAATTCAGAATCGATGGACATTTGAAGTAATAGCCAATAACTCAACACACCATATATATATATATATATATATATATATATATATATATATATAAAACTCAAATAAATATTATAACTTAGGAACTTAACAAATTTGAGAAAACCGACCAAAAAAAAAAATAAAAATTAATTTTAAAAACTTTGGTAAAATTCACAATACAATATTGTAAAACTAGAACTAAAATTGTCTTAATAATAATAATAATAATTATTACCAATTATTCAATAATATATATAGCCCATAATACAATAAAAATATAAACTATATGTTTATGTATATATATATATATATATAAATATATATACTATATATATTATATATATATATATATATATATATATCATATCTTATTTATAATAAATAAAGCATTTATTATCTTATAAATTAATTTATATAAAGAATATATTATATATATATATATATATATATATATATATATCATAAATAATAAATGAGATTTGATCAATTAATCGTTTTAAGAAAATAAAAAAAGAGAGAGCATGTAATAAATAAAAAAATTTTTGGTTAAACATTGATTAATGAAAAATACTGTCGATTAAAATTGAAAAATATAATATTTTTGACCACAAATGCGAGTCGATCAAGATCTAAGGATAAACCAATATATATATATATATATATATATATATATATCTATATATATATATATATATATATAGATATGGGTGAGTATATATTTATTTGTTTAAATAAAATTACGAATTATAATATATTAATGCACAAAACGTCTACGAATAATCCCCCTAAGACAAAGACAAACGGCAGCGAGGAAGAGAGATAGGAATATATATATATATATATATATATATATATATATATATATATAGATATATATATATATATATATAAAATAACTTATTAAATATGTTTTTCTTTCTTCTCTCTCTCTCACTCTCCTTTCTTCTCTCTCTCTCACACTCATACACACCCTCTCCCACTCTCTCTCTCTCACACTCCTTCCTTCTCCCTTTCTTCTCACTCTCTCCTCCCTTCTCTTTCTCACACACACTCTCTCACTCTCCCTTTCTTCTCTCTCTCACTCTCTCACACACCCTCCTTCCTTCTCCTCTCTCACTCTCTCCTTTCTTCTCTCTCTCACTCTCACTCTCTCACTCTCTCCTTTCTTCTCTTTCTCTCTCACACTCTCTCACTCTCCTTCTCTCTCTCTCACTCTCCTTCCTTCTCCCTTTCTTCTCTCCTTCTCTCCCTCTCTCTCTCTCTCCCCCTCTCGCTGCCGCTATAAAACTAAGCGCAACCACAACATTTCAACCGCTATAAAACACCGCAAAACAGACAGACAGGCTATTTATAATATACAGCGACATATGATTATATTTCAAATTGTGAAGGCACTATCAGCACCTGGTCCCAGAAAACTCAAAAGGAAATTAATGGATGCCTATGTATGTATGTATATGTATATATATATATATATATATATATATATATATATATATATATATATATATATATAATTTGTTTCCTTGGTATGTTTAGCCTATAAGAAGGCCGTTTATTTGTTTCTGCATGTCCGATGCAAGTTAGCATATCACATGCATTTGGAGTGGACTACAATTAATTTATACATAGATTATTTCAAAACTATGACATATATATATAAAGAATTAACAATAACAACGTTAAATTAAAGTAAAAACATATAAAGAGAAGATTATTAGTCTTAAAAAGAAAAAGAGAAAAGAAATAATGAATATGCATAAATATTTTAAGTATAGTAGTTGTATCGGCTGTAATAAGTATTCGACCGATTAATTGTATCGAAAGCATGTTCTGCGAATATTTTAAAAGCGTTATTATATTTTAAAAATAACTCGTCTTCTTCTATCGGAAATTTTGGCCTTTTTTTTGTTCAACGTCTCGTTTTAGTTTTTGTCGTCGGTTAGTCAGTAGTCTGCGATCGTATATTAAGTGTTTAGCTGTTTGTCGAGTCGAGTAATCACAGCGGCAAGTATTGTTGTCTTTTATGTCGAATCGTCGGTAGTAAGAATTTAGCCGAGCCGTGTCCCGTTACTAATTGTGTAATGTAAAAGTCTGTCTGTATGTATTCGCCGTCGAAATATGCGTTAATGTTCGGAATGAAAAGTTTTAAATGTCGTCCTTTATTAGTTACAGTCCGTCGTTGTCGCCACTTTTCAGTTAGACGAGCTTTTAACATATATTTTACGCGGGCTTTGGAGATTTTATTGTAACATTCCGGTAATTGGGAATCTTTTAGATATATATATATATATATATATATATATATATATATATATATATATATATATACAGTAATCCTAGGAGGATGAGAGTTTATTTACCATATGTCCCGTACGTCCATTTGTACGTAACGTGCGCTTGATACGTAATAACATTTTTTTAATAAAATGAATAAAATGAAATCATTCGAAAGAGAAAAAAGAAAAACAAAATTTAGGTTTCGACGATGAATTAAAAATTAACGGTAGCAGAGTTTAAAGTAATTCGTTATACACTTGTTTATCATATTTTCATGTATATATATATATATATATATATATATATATATATATATATATATATATACACACACAGCTAAACATACATAGGCATCCATATTTTTGCAGTTTAATAAAAAAAAGAAAAAAATAGGAAAAAATCAGGATAAATTTTCGATATTAACATCTCTTTCTCGCACACACTCTCTCTCTCTTACACACACACACACACACACACACACACACACACACACACACACACACACACACGCGCGCGCACACCAAATTTTTGCTACCAAAAAAACGCAAACGTTTGATCGAAAACGGCGGCACCAAAAAAAACAAAAATTTCTACGGATTAATTCCCGTTACATTCGGAAAAAGTAATTTGTTTATATCGTCCCCGGTCTATTTGTTCATATCGGTTTTATATTATTTATAGTATATAAACAATTATATAGGCACTTTAGGTATCTGTTTAATAATAATAATAGTAATAATTAAACAAATGAATAATAATTAAACTCGCTAATATTTATAATAATTACTACTACTCAATCTAAAAACGCTTATAGATTTTATAGTTTATAATAATATTATTGTTGTATTTTAATTGTTTAATTGTTCGATATATATATACTATTATTTATAATTGAATATTAAAATGTCTTTCGTTTTTTGAAGGATTATTACATTTTTTTTTTTATTATCGTTTAATTGTTTTAATTAAGAGAGAATATAGGAACTATTATTATTTAAAAATATATTTATATATTATATGTACATCAGATCTCGTTTTTTATTTTTTTTTCGGTTATTTCGGTGGAGGGGGGGGGGTTGTAAAAATTACTAAATAAATATATATATATATATATATATATATATATATATATTCACACCTTATAAAGGTGTATCGAAAATTCATGACGTTATTCAGTCCTTATAAAGGCTAATATTTATTATCCAAGTGACGAAAGTAGATCATTTTCCAACTCGAGTGAAACGTTTAGCCACACGAGCGAAGCGAGTCTGGTAATTTGACGAGAGTTGTAAATTCTACTTTGGTCACGAGTGTAATATTAAATTTTTTCTGTAATCGTGTAATACATGATCAGATCTAAGCAGAATACGAACAAAATTAGGATGTTGTCAAGATTATGGCTCAGAAGAGCAAGTTGCAAATAAAGAACCGTTTACTTTATAAGGCAAAAAATAAATAAATAATAATATCTTCTCGAAATGAAAAGCCTTTAGCTATTTTAATAAAACATTCGGTCTAGTAAAAATGACTTTATAAGCTTTGTTTATTCGATAAATAAAGGATTCGGAAACGTTGACGGCCTTACAATAAAGTATTTATTCCAATTTATAAGGTTTGAGAAACGTCAAGTATTTGATACAAATTTATAAGAATTCCCAAATGTTAGTGACGGTTGCTCAGAATAGCTGTTCCAATAAAGAACAATTAACTTTATAAGGTAAAAAATAAATAAATAATAATATCTCAAAATAAAAACCTTTTAGTTATTTTAATAAAACAGTCGGTCTAATAAAAATGACTTTATAAGCTTTGTTTATTTGATAAATAAAGGATTCGGAAATGTTAACGGCCTTACAATAAAGAATTTATTTAGCTTTATAAGGACTGAGAAACTTCAAGTATGATGTGCCTTTATAAGAATTTCCAAATGTTAATGAAGATTGCTCGGAATAGCAAGTTGCAAATAAAGAACCGTTTACTTTATAAGGCAGAAAATATATAAATAATAATATCTTCTCGAAATGAAAACCTCTTTAGCTATTTTAATAAAACAGTCGGTCTAATAAAATTAACTTTATAAGAACTAAAAAAATAAACAATTTATTTGATAAATAAAGGATTCGGAAATGTTAACGGCCTTTCAATAAAGAATTTATTTGGCTTTATAAGGTCTGAGAAACCTCTCAAAGTATTTCATTCAGAGTGGCTCAGAATAGCTGCTTCAATAAAGAGCCATTACCTTTATAAGATATAAACCCTTTAGCTACTTCAATAAACCAGTTTGTCTAATAAAAACACCTTTATAAGAACTAATAAAATAAAGGACTATTAACTTTATAAGGTAAAAAATAAATAAATAATATCTTCTCGAATTTAAAAACTGTTTAGCTATTTTAATAAAATGGTTAGTCTAATAATTTTTTATTAAAAGCTTTGTTTATTCATAAATAAAGAATTTTTAATTGTTTGAATAGCTATTCCAATAAAGAAGTTATTTGCCTTTATAAGGACTCAAAAAAACTTCATACATTCAATAAACCTTTATAAGGATTAATAATGATAGTTCAGAATAGCCGTTTTAAATAATGAACCTTTATAAGACTCGAAAATCTATAAATAATAATATCTTCTCGAAATGAAAACCTCTTTAGCTATTTTAATAAAACAGTCGGTCTAATAAAATTAACTTTATAAGAACTTAAAAAAAAAATAAATAAAAAAACCTTTGTTTATTCGAGAAATAAAGTATTTGGAAATGTTAGCTCCCTTTCAATATAGAATTTATTCACCTTTCTAAGGTCTGAGAAACCTCAAGAATTTGATGTGCCTTTATAAGGAGTTATAAATGTTAATGAGGGTTGCTCAGAATAGCTGCTTCAATAAAGAGCCATTAACTTTATAAGATAAAACAAAAATAAATAATTGTATCTTCTCGAAATAAAAAAAAAAAAAAAAAACTGCCAGCTATTTTAATAAACCACTCAGTCTAATAAATTTTTATTATACATTTGTCTTTATAAGAACTAAAAAAAAAAAAAAAAAAAGCTTTGTTCCTTCGATAAGCCTTTATAAGAAAGAATTAATTGTTTGAATAGCTATTCACATAAAGAAGTTATTCACCTTTATAAGGACTTAAAAAAAACTTCATACATTCCATAAACCTTTATAAAGATTAATAAAAATCGTACAGGATAGCCGTTTTAATAATGAAATGATTTGCTTTTATAAGAACTCGAAAATCTTGTGTATTTCGGACTCAAAATTTATTGCAAAAATCAGCTCTTTCTATAAATAATTGACAAATTTCTTTATAAGAACTTAAAAAAAAAATAAATAAAAAAACCTATTTTAATAAAATGGTCAGAAAAAAAATAACTTTGCTTTGTTTATTTAATAAAGGATTTGGAAATGTTAGCGCCCTTCAATAAAGAATTTATTCACCTTTATAAGGTCTGAGAAACCTCAAGTATTTGATGTGTCTTTATAAGAATTCCCGAATGTTAATGAGCTCAGAATAGCAAGTTGCAAATAAAGAACCATTAACTTTATAAGATAAAACAAAAATAAATAATATCTCGAATTAAAAACCCTTTAGCTATTTTAATAAAACGGTCAGTCTAATAAAAATGACTTTATAAGGTTTGTTTAATTGATAAATCTTTATAAGGATTTGAAATTGTTAACGCCCTTTCAATAAAGAATTTATTAGCCTTTATAAGGACTGAGAAACCTCAAATATTTGATGAGCATTTTTTGTATGAGGATTCTGAAATGCTCCTCCAATAAAGAAACATAAACTTTATAAGATAAAACAAAAATAAATAATTATATCTTCTCGAAATAAAAAAAAAAAAAAACCCATTAGCTATTTTAATAAACCAGTCAGTCTAATAAATTTTTATTATACATTTGTCTTTATAAGAACTAAAAAAAAAAGCTTTGTTCATTCAATAAGCCTTTATAAGAAAGAATTAATTGTTTGAATAGCTATTCCAATAAAGAAGTTATTATTCACCTTTATAAGGGCTGAAAAAGAAACTTCATACTTTCCATAAACCTTTATAAGGATTAATAAAAATCGTACAGAATAGCTGTTTTAATAATGAAGTAATCGGTGATTCAACTTTATAAGCTCAAAAATCTCGTGAATTTATGATTGAAAAATTATTGCAAAACTTCAGCTCTTTCTATAAAGAATTGACAAATTTCTTTATAAGAACTTTTAAAAAAAAATAACCTTTGTTTATTCGAGAAATAAAATATTTGGAAATGTTAGCGCCCTTTCAATAAAGAATTTATTCATCTTTATAAGTTCTGAGAAACCTCAAGAATTTGATGTGCCTTTATAAGGAGTTCCAAATGTTAATGAGGGTTGCTCAGAATAGCTGCTTCAATAAAGAGCCATTAACTTTATAAGATAAAACAAAAATAAATAATTATATCTTCTCGAAATAAAAAAAAAAAAAAAAAGCCATTAGCTACTTTAATAAACCACTCAGTCTAATACATTTGTCTTTATAAGAACTAAAAAAAAAAAAAAGCTTTGTTCATTCGATAAGCCTTTATAAGAAAGAATTAATTGTTTGAATAACTATTCACATAAAGAAGTTATTCACCTTTATAAGGGCTGAAAAAAAAAACTTCATACTTTCCATAAACCTTTATAAGGATTAATAAAAATTGTACAGAATAGCCATTTTAATAATGAAGCGATTCGAGATTATCCTTTATAAGGACAACTCTACTACGAGTTGTTTAAAATCCTACTTCCAATAAAGGACCGTTAACTTTATGAGGTAAAATAAAAATAGAACTATACCTTCTTGAAATAAAAGCCCTAGATATTTTAATAAGTCTAATAAAAATGCCTTTATAAGAACTAAAAAAATAAATAAAACCCTCGTTTATTTGATAAACCTTAATAAGCATTTGGAAATGTAAACGCCCTTCCAATAAAGAAGTGGGAAAACCTGAAGTATTTGATACACCTTTAAAAGGATTCTTCAGAATAGCCGTTCCAATAAAGAGTGATTTGCCTTTATAAGGACTGAAAATTTATTGCATAAATTCCGTCCTTCCTATAAAGAATTGACGAGTTTCTCTAATAAAAGAAAAAAAAAGAAAGAAAGATACTTTGAAAATTAATTTCTTCTTTTCACGCTCAATTCTGAAGTTATTAGCCTTTATAAGGACTCGAAAACCTCATGAATTCTATAAATCTTTATAAGCATTTTTATTGTAGCCGTTCTAATAAAGAGATGCCTTTCTTTATAAGAGCTGAAATATTACTGCAAAAAAAATGACTTCAACGTGATATAAATTTAAGGTTATTCAGCTTAATAAAGCCCACGTAATCTATAAATCTTTATAAGGATTTCCAACAGTTCATGATAACAATTCCAATAAAAAAAAAAGACAGAAAATTTATTGCATAAAGAATTGACGAGTTTCCTTAATAAAAAAAAATATATAATCAAAATGCCCTTTAAAAATTTTTTATAAATATTTATGAGAATTGAAAAACTTTATGAACTTGAAACGCCTTTATAAGGAGTAAAAATTTATTGTAAAATATAAATTGATGACTTTCTACAAAAAAATAAAGATAATTTCGAAATGTCCTTCAGAATTAGATTGCAAGTCTTTTTTTACCTCAAATCTTAATTTATTCCAATAAAGAAAGGACTGAAAATTTATTGCATAAAGAATTTATGAGTTCCTATAATAAATAAATAAAAAAGATAAATCTTAAGTTTTTCACCTTTATAAGGACTCAAAAATTTTTTACAAATTCTATAAAACTTTATAAGGATTGCTCATAAGCCATTTTAATAAAGAAGTGCCTTTATAAGAGCTGTAATGTAATTGCAAAAAAAAAAAAAAAACTAGTTCAACGTGATATACATTTGAGGTTATTCACCTTTAATAAAGTATAAAAAATTATATGTAATCTATAAATCTTTATAAGAATTTCCACATGTAAATAAAGACCGTTCCAATATAGAAAAGACTAAAAATTTCATAAATCACGTCCTTCCTATAAAGAATTGACGAGCTTTTTCCTATAAATCTTTATAAGGACTGAAAAAATTCGTGAATTTTCGATACACCTTTATAAGGAGTGAGCATTTATTGTAAAATATAAATCGGTGACTTTCTACAATAAAGGAAAGACAGATCTTTTCGTTATCAAATCTGCAGTTATTCAAATTTATAAGGACTCAAAAACCTCATGAATTTCTATAAAGCTTTATAAGCATTTCCACGTGTTAATAAAGAACAGCCCTTCTGAACTGGACTGAAAATTTATTGTATAAATTATGTTCTTATAAAGAATTTACGACTTTCATTTTTACCCATTATAAGAATTTCCAACAAGGTTTTCCGCATAGAATAAATAGAATAGCCTTTTGGAATAGAGAGACATTAACTTTATAAGATAAAAAGAGAAGCGATTCTTGGTTTACCTTTATAAGGACTCAAAAATCTCACGGACTGAAAATGTATTAGATAAATTCTCTTAAAAACTAAATTATTATTATAAATTCTCTTCTTCCTATAAAGTAATTGGCGAATTTCAATAATATAAAAAAAACTATAAATCTTTATAAGCACTTTATAATAGCCGGTCTAATAAAGAGGTACCTTTCTTTATAAGAGCAGAAATATTATGGCAATTAAAAAAAAATGACTTGAACGTGATATAAATTTGTGGTTATTAGCCTTTATAAAGTCCTTGTAATCTATAAATCTTTATAAGCACTTTATAATAGCCGTTCTAACAAAGAGGTACCTTTCTTTATAAGAGCAGAAATATTATGGCAAAAAAAAAAAAATTGAATGTGATATAAATTTGAGGTTATTAGCCTTTATAAAGTCCTTGTAATCTATAAATATTTATAAGAATTTCCACGTGTAAATAATTATATATTCTTGAAATAATAATAATAAAAAATAAAATGTCCATTAATTTTTTTTTTATAAATCTTTATAAGGAGTGAAGAACCTCACAAATTTTTTATACACCTTTATAAGGTGCGAAAACTCATTTTAAAATATAAATTGATGGCTTTCTATAAAAAAAAAGGAAAAAAAAGGAAAAAAGAAAGAATTATCTCAAATCTTTTATATTATTTTTGGGCAGCAGATTAACTTTATAAGGTAAAATGTAATAAATTAATAGTTATATTTTTTTTTAAAAAAAAAAGATAGATTCAAAATCGTTCAGATTTAGGTTGTGAGTTGTCGGTAATGTAAAATTTTCTTTTTTATTGCGTATCTTTTAGTTTTTTTAGGGGACAGATAGTTAAAAATAAATCTGTTGATGACATAGTGAGTTAATTATTTGATATAGTAATAGGAATTTAATTACTCAGCGTTACTGAGCCGAGGTGCTCGCTAGAGGTGGGCTCAGCGGAACTATAGCGGGTTTGTTTAGCGGTACTATAGATGACGATGAGCTTAGTTGTGCCATTGCGCTGTTTAGCTGCGCTGGGCTCTTCACGACTAAACCACCGCTTGCCGCAGCGGCTGCCAACGGAGTCCCGGCGTATTTCCCAGCGGCCAAATGGTTCAGCGGTATGCCGACTATTAGCGGAGTCCCTAGAGTCGGGTGAGTCAGCCCGCTGAGAGCTGTCGTCAGAATGGGAGTCGGTGCCGCTAAGCTTGATGATGATGCTGCCGCTGAGTGGCCTGACCCGCTGATGGCTCGGTTTAGCAGCCCGCCGTGAATACGTTTAGCGTGCCTCACCAACGAAGAACGCTGGCTAAAACCTGCTCCGCAGATGTTACACCTCTCTCTCTCACCCGTATGCACCTAAAAATAACAATAACTCGGCTTAATATACACAATAAAAAAAAATGCATATAACAACAATTGTAGAGCAACAATAGTTCAACAAGATTGGTTCTATAACATTTTACTCTCAGGCTCATAATAACGGAGATACTTGGAATTTTTGTAAAGAATAGCTTAGGTCTGAGATGCTAACCTTGTGCAAGACTTTATTAAAGAAAAACGCTAATATCTCGGTTAATATTTACGATAGAGAAAAAGTGCATAAAACAACAATTGTAGAGCATCAATAGTTCAACAAGATTGGTTCTATAACATTTTACTCTCAGACTCATAATAACGGAGATATTTGGAATTTTTGTTAAGAATAGCTTAAGTCTGAGATACTAACCTTGTGCAACACTTTATTAAAGAAAAACGCTAATATCTCGGTTAATATTTACGATAGAGAAAAAGTGCATATAACAACAATTGTAGAGCATCAATAGTTCAACAAGATTGGTTCTATAACATTTTACTCTCAGGCTCATAATAACGGAGATATTTGGAATTTTTGAAAAATTAATATACTTACTGCCAGGTGTTTTTTGAGTACGGATTTTTGAGAATAAGTCCGAGGGCAGAGAGTACACTTGAACCTCCGGTAGCTCGCGTCTTCCGTTTCTTGTCTCGAAGGAGTTACCGTTATCATACAATCCTGCGAATAAAATATGAATTATTTATTTAAATATTGTAGCTACAACAAAAGTGCGTATAACAACAATTGTAGAGCATCAATAGTTCAACAAGATTGGTTCTATAACATTTTACTCTCAGGCTCATAATAACGGAGATATTTGGCATTTTTGTTATGAATAGCTTAAATAGATTAGGTCTGAGATACTAACCTAGTGCAATACTTTTTTGAAGAAAAACGCTAATATCTCGGTTATTATTCATTCTAGAAAATAAATATATATAACAATATTTATAGACAATTAAATTTGCAATAAGATTGGTTATATACAATTTTATCACCGGACTCATAATAAGGGAGATATTTTGAATTTTCGAAATGCCACCAAAGCAAAGCTGAGTATGTTTAGCAAGTGTGTGTATGTATATATATATATATATATATATATATATACATATATATAACTCACCCGAGTTAAGGCATCGTCAGGATATTTGTCCATAGAGGTAGGAGGCATGTTGGAGCGGTGAATATTTACAAACGGAGGTTTCTTCAACGATTGTTGTTGTTGCTGCAATTTGTTGGGGATGTACAGCCTTTTTGTTACCTCTTCCAACGGCTCGTGGCTTTTCATGTGGAGAGCGAGAGAACAATTTCTACTGAAGGACCTGAGAACAGAATAAAAAATAGTATTAATATCGAATCAAACGTTTGAAAAATAAACATCGTATAGAATAGTCATTCCAATAAATGAGAGAGAGAGAGGGAGAGAGTGAGAAAGTTGTAGGGGGGGGGGAAGAGAGAGAGGGAGGGAGAGAGAGAGAGAGAGAGAAAGTTGTAGGGGGAGGGAGAGAGAGGGGGGGGGGAGAGAGACAGACAGACAGACAGACAGACAGACCAGACAGACAGAGAGAGAGACAGAGAGAGAGAGAGATAAGTAACTTGTCTTTGTACGGCCCAAAAGCCTCACGAATTCTATAAACCTTCGAGTATTTGTAAATCAAACTTTATAAGGGATTTAATTATAAGTTATTAGATTTTAATTTCATATTGAATAATATTAAAAATTGAAAATCCTCTCTCTCGCTCTCTCTCTCTCTCTCTCTCTCTATATATATATATATATATATATATATATATATATATATATATATATATATATATATATGCATACCTATTGCAAACGGGCCAGGGTACAGTTGGAGAGTCATCGCCTTCTCCATCGGAATAAACGGCTTCTACTGCATTCAATATCGACAGCTGAAAAAAAAATATAACAGAAATTCATGTATTAATATCAATACCATAAATAAATGAGTATATATATATAAATATTATATATATATTTATATAATATATATATATAAATTTTTTTTATTTAGTTTTGTTTGGTATAGTGGCGGGCGGGCCTTTAAAGAAAGTGGCTGGTTTATTATATTTACATTTTGTTTCTTTTCCTGCATGTCCTGATGCAAGTTAGGCATATAACTGAAATTTTGGAAACAGGTGGACTACAATTAATTTGATACAAAAGATTTATTTCAAAACTATGAGGTACATATAAATATAAAGAATTAACGATAAACATTAAAAGTTAAATTTTAAATGTAACAAAACATAATAAATAGAGACAGATTATTATTCTTTAAAAAAGAAAATAAGGGAAAAGAATTATTGAATATGCCTAAATAATTTTTAAGTATAGTAGTTGTTGCATTCCGGCGTGTAATAAGTAACATTTCGAACGAACCGCGATTAATTGTATGGAAAGCGTGTTCTGGCGAATATTTTAAAAGACGTTATTATAATTTTACAAAAAAACTCACTCGTCTTTCTTTCTATTGGAAATTTTGGCAGTTTTTTTTTTTTTTTTTTTTTTGTTCAATGTCACTTTTGTTGAGAGTTTTTGGTCGTCGTTTAGGTAGTCCAGAGTAGTCTTTGAGTTGTGAGAGGAGGTGCAGATCGTATATTAAGTGTTTAGCTGTTTTGGGTCGAGTCGAGTAATACCACAGCGGCGAAGTATTGTTGTCTTTTAATGTCGAATCGTTCCGGTAGTAAGAATTTAAGCCGAGCCGGTTGTCCCCGTAACAAATTCCCTTGTAATGTAAAAAAGTCCCCTGTCTGTATGTATTCGCTGTTTGAAAATAATGCGTTAATGTTACGGAATGAAAAAGTTTTAAATGTTGTTCCTGTTATTAGTTTTACAGTGCCATATTTGATTCTGTCCACTTTTTTCCACAACAACACAACACCACCACACACACAATCATATATATATATATATATATATATTTATATATATATATATATATATATAATATATAAAATAATCCTATTTAAATACTAAATTAATCAGTTTGAAATACATTTATTAAAATAGATTGATAACAACTAAAATTTTTTTTTCTATTTTAAGGACTAATAATCTTCTCTTTAATATGGTTTTTTTTTTTTACTTTACTTTAAAAAAACGTTGTTATTGTTAATTCAGCTATATATATATATATATATTATATATATATAATATATATATATATATTATAACTGTGCTTGATGTTTATTTTCTTCTCGACCTGGTTGTTGTATTTTATTTAATGAGGTGTGTAGGACTTTCATTTTTTTTTTTCATTTTTTTTCCAAGCTTTGGTCAATGTTGGTGAAATGAATCTTAAGTTAGAAAATAAATGCCAATATTTCGAGATTTTTATATTTGTTCTTTCCTCCTTTTTTTTCCTCTTTTCCTCATGGGGCAATACTAAATATGTTCATTGGAGACCTAGTATAACATTTTCTTTATTATGTCATGCTAAACTATGACTATAGTATAAAAAAAGGGTATAACTAGAGTGTGACTATAACCCTAGTCATAGTGCCAATAAGAATGTATACTAGTCTAAATGAAACATATTTAGTCTTGCCCTGATGGGAGAAGAGAAAATAAACGAATCTCGAAAAATTATTGGCATAAACTAAGATTCAATTTTCAATCGACCCAAACATTGACCAAAAGCTCCGAAAAAGAACTACACACCCGTCATATTATATATATATATATATATATATATATGTATGTATATATATATGTCATAGTTTTGAAATAAAATCTATGTATAAATTAATTGTAGTCCACTCCAAATGCATGTGATATGCTAACTTGCATCGGACATGCAGAAACAAATAAACGGAATTCTTATAGGCCGCACTATACAAATGAAACAAATATATATATAAATATATATATATATATATATATATATATATATATATATACTAGTTGACCCGACAGACGTCATTCATGATATTTCAAGCAATTAGGATATTAAACAAAGTGTGAAATGATAAACAAATAATATCACTATTCTTTATTTTGAAAACACATTAATTTTTCTATAAAACAATTTGTTATAATCGATAATATTTGTTTAATTTTATCTTAATGTGAGTTAATGAACAATATTTTTAGTCTCAATTCCTGAGCTCGACAATTTTCCAATGCCGTTGTCTATAAATATTGTTATATACATATTTTCTCTATTGTGAATATTAACTGAGATATTTGCATTTTTCAATAATAAGCGATGAAAATTCGAAATCCGTCTGTTGCCTAATTTTCATTACCTATTGTTGAAAAATATTAATATCTCTGATATTATTAATAATAGAGAAAATATGTATATAACAATATTTATAGTAAATTTAATTTGCAATAAGATTGGTTATGTACAATTTTTCGATTGGACTCATAATAAGGGAGATATTTGAAATTTTCAAAATTCTACTCCCTCTAATAATATTATATTTTTAATTTTTAATGCATATTTTTGAAAAATGCAAATATCTCTGTTATTATTAATAATAGAGAAAATATGTATATAACAATATTTATAGACAATTAAATTTGCAATAAGATTGGTTATATACATATTTTCTCTATTATTAATAATAAAAGAGATATTTACATTTTTCAACAATAAGCAAAGAAAATTCGAAATACTGCAGTTATTATTAGAGGGAGTGGAATTCCAAATATCTCCCTTATTATGAGTCCAATGAAAATATTGTACATAACCAATCTTATTGCAAATTAAATTTCCTATAAATATTGTTAAATACATTTATTCTCTAGAATGAATATTAACTGAGATATTTACATATTTCAACAATAAGCAAAGAAAATTTGAATACGTCTGGTTGCCTAATTTTCATTACCTATTACTGAGCAACGCCGCATATAGTTGGCCATGTGAAATGATTGGATTTTCTACACTTGACCAACAAATCGACACTGATTGACCTCGTGACTTATTTTTAGTCACAGAAAATGCAAAAAAAAATTCATTCAATTTGATCTAGCCGTTTAGTTGAAGTTCAGATAAATAACCTAGATACGGACTCCCATGCTCCATCTGCCTTGGGCTGATTTGTGAATCTAAACCATCCACGGCGTCACCCAAACGCAGAACAGAAAAATTCATTGAAGTCGTTTAGGAACAGTTTACTCATATACACACAACTACTAAAGTATTAACTATTAAAGTTTTTGTTAATATATAAAGACTCACCTCATCATTGGCTTTGGGCTTCTTCGGAGGGACGTCATAAATCTGGAACGGGAAATAATAAATATATAATAGAATAAAAAATAAATTTCTAAGAGGTTTGGGATTTACTAATTTAATTTGCGGGCCAAAGAGAAGGAGAGGGAGGGAGGAGAGTGACCCAAGGGTGAGTGTGGTGGGGGAGGTGGAGAGGGAAGAGGGAGAGGGAGAGAGAGAGAGGGAGGAGGGTGATGAGAGGAGGTGAGATGGGTTGAGGGAGAGGGAGAGGGAGTAGAGAGAGTGAGAGAGAGAGGGTAGAGGGGGAGAGACCAGGGAGGGGAGAGTGAGTGAGAGTGAAGAGAGTGAGGAAGACGGGGTGATAGACACGTGTGTAGAGAGAGTAGGAGTGAGTGGAGAGAGAGACGAGAGAGAGAGTGAGAGAGAGAGAGAGAGAGAGCAGAGGAGAGAGAGAGGTGGAGACATGAGAGGAGAGTGAGAGAGAGAGAGACGAGAGAGAGGGGAGAATGAGGAGAGAGAGGGATGAGAGAGGAGAGGTTGAGAGAGGAGAGAGAGGGAGAGAGTGGAGAGTGAGAGAGAGATGAGAGAGAGAGAGAGATGATCTGAGAGAGAGGATGAGATGAGACGCGGAGAGAGTGAGAGAGAGGAGAGGAGTGAGGGGAGGGAGAGAGAGGAGGAGAGATAGGGGTGAGAGGAGAGGGAGAGGAGAGGGGTGTAAAAAAAAAAAAAAAAAAAAAAAAAAAAAAAAAAAAAAAAAAAAAAAAAAAAAAAAAAAAAAAAAAAAAAAAAAAAAAAAAAAAAAAAAAAAAAAAAAAAAAAAAAAAAAAAAAAAAAAAAAAAAAAAAATAAAATTTAAAAAAAAAAATAAAAAAAAAAAAAAAAAAAAAAAAAAAAAAAAAAAAAAAAAAAAAAAAAAAAATAAAAAAAAAAAAAAAAAAAAAAAAAAAAAAAAAAAAAAAAAAAAAAAAAAAAAAAAAAAAAAAAAAAAAAAAAAAAAAGGGGGGGGGGGGGGGGGGGGGGGGGGGGGGGGAAGGGGGGGGTGGGGGGGGGGGGGGGGGGGGGGGGGGGGGGGGGGGGGGGGGGGGGGGGGGGGGGGGGGGGGGGGAGGGGGGGGGGGGGGGGGGGGGGGGGGGGGGGGGGGGGGGGGGGGGGGGGGGGGGGGGGGGGGGGGGGGGGGGGGGGGGGGGGGGGGGGGGGGGGGGGGGGGGGGGGGGGGGGGGGGGGGGGGGGGGGGGGGGGGGGGGGGGGGGGGGGGGGGGGGGGGGGGGGGGGGGGGGGGGGGGGGGGGGGGGGGGGGGGGGGGGGGGGGGGGGGGGGGGGGGGGGTGGGGGGGAGGGGGTGGGGAATAGAGGGTGAAAGTGGGGAGAGGGAGAGGAGGGAGAGGAGTCGTGATGGGAGAGGGGGGAGAGGAGGTGGGAGAGGGTCGTGAGGGGGGAGTGGGAGGAGAGGAGAGGAGAATAGGAGAGAGGAGAGGGGTGGAAGAGAGGAAGTGAGGGGTGCTGAGATAGAGGTAGATTGGAGAGGGAGACGGGGAGAGGTGGAAGGGAGAGTAGGCAGAGAGAGAGAGAGTGGGAGAGAGGTTGAGAGAGTGAGGAAGAGATAGGAGAGGATGAGGAGAGAGTGAGAGTGAGGAGACCGAGAGAGAAGAGACGGAGAGAGAGGAGAGAGAAATGAAGGGGATGAGAGAGGAGAGGAGAGCGAGAGAGGGAAGAGAGAGGAGAGAGAGGAGAGAGAGGAGAGAGAGAAGAGGGAGAGAGGGGAGAGAAGAGACGCGAGTGAGAGGAGGAAGGTGAGAGAGTGAGAAGAGAAAGGGGAGTGAGAGAGAGAGGCGAGGGAGGAGAGGGAGAGAGAGAGAGGGAAGGAGAGTGAGAGAGGAGGAGGAGAGAGGAGCGACGACGAGTGAGAGAGAGAGAGAGAAGAGAGAGAGGAGAGCGAGGAGAGAGGAGGAGGGAGAGAGGAGAGAGAGGAGAGAAGGGAGCAGGAGAGAGAGAGAGAGGAGGAGGAGAGAGGCGGAGACAGAGGATGAGAGGAGATGACGGAGAGAGGTGAGAGAGAGACGGAGGAGCATGTGAGAGACGAGAAACGAACGCGAGAGAGAGGGTTGAGAGAGAGAGAGGGAGGAGAGGAGACGAGAGGAGAGAGAGAGAGAGAGAGGGAGAGAGAGAGAGGAGAGAGGTGCGACGGAGAGAGAGAGAGAGAGAAGTGAGAGGAGAGGAGAGAGAAGAGAGAGGGAGGGGGGAGAGAGGAGAGAGAGAGAGAGGGAGAGGGTGAGGAGAGAGAGAGAGTAGAGGAGGGGGAGAGGAAGAGAGGAGAGGGGGAGAGAGGAGGAGAGAGGAGGTAGAGAGTGGAGAGAGAGAGAGAAGAGGAGAGGGAGAGATGTAGGAGGGAGAGGAGGTAGGGAGAGAGGAGAGAGAGGGTGGAGGAGAGGGGAGGAGACAGAGAGAGGAGAGAGAAGAGGGGAGAGAGATTGAGAGAGGAGAGAGGAGAGAGGGAGAGAGAGTAAGAAGTGAGAGGAGGAGAGAGGGAGAGGAGAGAGGAGGATGAGGAGAGAGGAGGAGAAGAGGAGAGAGGAGAGTTTGGAGAGAGAGAGGGAGAGTGAGGAGGGTGGCGAGAGGAGAGGAGAGAGAGGGAGACAGAGAGAGGAGGAGAGAGAGAGATGGAAGGAAAGAGAGGGAGAGAGAGAAGAGGGAGAGATGAGAGAGAGGAGAGGAGACGAGTCAGAGAGGAGAGACGAGGGGAGAGAGAGGAGAGAGGAGAGAGTGGAGAGAGGAGAGAGAGAGAAGGGAGAGTAGAGAGAGAGAGAGGAGAGGGAGGGAGGGGGGAGAGAGAGAGAGGAGGAGAGATGGAGAGAGGTGAGTGGGTGGAGAGAGAGGAGGAGAGAGAGAGAGGAGAGGAGATGAGGAGAGAGGGGGAGGAGAGGAGGAGGAGGAGAGAGGAGGGAGGGAGAAGACGAGAGGGGAGAGAGAGAGAGAGTAGAGAGAGAGAGATGTGAGAGAGAGGAGAGAGAGGAGAGATGAGAGAGAGAGAAGGAAGGGAGGAGAGAGAGAGAGTAGAGAGAGAGAGTGAGGAGAGAGGGAGGGGAGAGGAGGCGAGGAGAGAGAGGAGAGGAGAGGAGAGATCGAGAGCGGAGAGAGAGAGGAGGGAGGGGAGAGGGAGAGGGAGAGAGGAAGTGGAGAGAGAGGAGAGAGAGAGGGAGAGAGGAGGAGAGAGAGAGAGAGAGAGAGGAGCGAGAGGAGAGAGAGGGGGAGAGAGAGAGAGAGAGGACGAGAGAGACGAGAGAGAGAAGAGAGGAGAGTGCGAGGAGAGAGATGTGCGAGGAGAGAGAGAGTGAGTGAGAGACTGAGAGGAGGAGAGAGAAGAGGTGAGAGAGAGGGGGAGAGAGAGAGAGATGAGATGAGAGAGAGTGCGAGAGAGAGAGAGAGATGAGAGGAGAGGGAGAGTGAGAGAGAGAGAGAGGAGAGGAGAGGTGAGAGAGAGGAGGGGTGAGAGAGGAGGAGAGGAGAGGAGGAGAGAGGAGAGGGAGAGAGAGGGAGGATGACGAGGAGAGAGAGAGAGAGAGTGAGAGAGGAGAGTGAGAGAGAGAGAAGAGAGGAGAGATCGTAGAGGAGAGGGAGAGGAGAGAGGAGAGAGAGAGAGAGGAGAGGAGAGAAGGATCGAGAGAGGAGAGAGAGAGAGAGAGAGAGGGAGAGAGAGGTGAGGAGAGGAGAGGAGAGGGGGGGAGAGTGGAGTGAGGAGAGAGAGAGGAGAGAGAGAGAGGAGAGAGAGAGAGATGGAGAGAGAGAGGAGAGGAGAGAGAGAGAGAGAGGAGAGGAGTGAGAGTGAGGAGAAGAGATAGAGAGTGTAAGAGAGGAGAGGAGAGAGAGGGGAGAGTAGGAGAGGAGAGGAAAGAGAGAGAGAGAGGAGAGAGAGAGAGGAGATGAGAGTGAGAGGGAGAGAGAGTGAGAGAGAGAGAGAGAGGAGAGGAGGGGAGAGGAGAGAGAGAGTCGAGAGGAGAGAGAGAGAGGAGAGAGAGGGAGAGAGAGAGAGGGAGAGAGAGAGAGAGTGAGAGATGATGAGAGAGAGAGAGGAGAGAGGAAGAGAGAGAGAGAGAGATGGAGAGAGTAGGAGAGGAGAGAGAGGATGTGAGGGGAGAGAGAGAGAGGAGAGAGAGAGAGAGAGGTAGAGAGGAGAGGAGAGAGAGAGAGAGGAGAGGGAGGAGAGGAGAGAGAGAGGAGAGTGAGAGAGAGACGAGAGAGAGGGAGAGAGGAGAGAAGAGAGAGACGAGAGAGACGGAGAGTGAGCAGGTGAGAGAGAGAGAGGAGAGAGACGGATGGAGAGAGAGAGGAGAGAGAGAGATGGGAGAGGAGAGAGAGAGGGAGAGCGCAGAGGAGAGAGAGGAAGAGAGGAGAGAGAGTGAGAGAGAGAGAGAGAAATGAGCTGAGAGAGAGAGAGAGGAGAGAGAGGACGAGAGAAGAGGATGAGAGAGAGAGGGAGAGGAGAGGAGAGAGAGGAGACGCTAGGAGAGAGAGGGAGAGAGTAGAGAGAGGAGAGGAGAAGGGAGAGAGAGAGAGAGAGAATACACAAACTAGAATTTAACCAACACAACTTACAGGAGTAACATTTGCCTCGAAACTCAAAACTGGCTTCTCCCTCCTGCAAAAAAAAAAAATAAAAATGAACATATTTATCTGATTATAATTAAACAAACTAAGCTCCTATAAATGTGTTTTATTATATAGAGCTTAGCTCCTATAATAGTTATTTATTATCCAAGTGACGAAAGTAGATAATTTTCCAACTCGAGTGAAACGTTTAGCCACACGAGCGAAGCGAGTCTGGTAATTTGACGAGAGTTGTAAATTCTACTGTCGTCACGAGGATGTAATATTAAATTTGTTTTCTGTAATAGTGTAATACCATGATCAGATTCTAAGCAGAAATATGTTCAAAATTAGGAATGTTGTTAAAGATTATGGTATGTTGTTGGTAGTTTATAAGCATCGTTGTTGGCAGGTAATAAGCATAGTTACAAAACAACTTTGATGATTGTTCAAGTAGTGCAGTTATAAACAAGTTGCACGTTATAAACAAGGAAGGTAAATTATTTATTATATTTAAATTTTAAAATTTATTGATTATTTTCACAATAATTCATTCACATTTCAAATATTTTTTATGAAATATAATTTCTTACAATGTAAAGAAACATTTAAAATCATTTAATTTCCAACTTCAAATAAATTTTCTTAATTTATACTTATTACTAATTAAGAAGGCGATTTCACTTTCATTCACTTGTGAACAAAGTGGATTACTTTCTTCACTCTATTGCAAAATGTTTCACTTTCTTCACTCATTTCAGTTTAGTAATGTTACCATTTATTCAACCTTAACAGAATTAAAACAATTACCATAAATTATCAGAATATAAAACGTAGTTGATTTTTCGCCAATATTTACTAATCTAGTGCTGTAATTATAAATGAATCAGGTCATCATATTTGCAGGTATCTCTGGGAATAATGGGTCTCTCGAAAAAATATATATATTCGGTATTTAAGCGTTGGAATAATGCGGTTTATTATATAACAGAGTATTGTTTATGTGACACGAGCAGGTATCCCAACTACTCATTTTAGCTATTCGTAACAAAAATTCCAAATATCTCCGTTATTATGAGCCTGAGAGTAAAATGTTATAGAACCAATCTTGTTGAACTATTGATGCTCTACAATTGTTGTTATATGCACTTTTTCTCTATCGTAAATATTAACCAAGATATTAGCGTTTTTCTTTAATAAAGTCTTGAACAAAGTTAGTATCTCAGATCTAAGCTATTAGTAACAAAAATTCCAAATATCTCCGTTATTATGAGCCTGAGAGTAAAATGTTATAGAACCAATCTTGTTGAACTATTGATGCTCTACAATTGTTGTTATATGCATTTTTGTTGTAGCTTTAATATCAAGCGAGTTATTATTTTATTATACTTACTTCATGGCTATTTTGGACGGCTCTATCGTGCATTCTGATAGGAGTATTTTAGCGAGTTGCGCTTTGATGTCTAGTTGGCTTATGATATCGTAGATTGTGTTGTTGTTGCTTTCGTGGTCGTTCTCGTTCCCGCTAAAGTCATTGCTTCCGCTATAGTCGTTGCTGCTCACATCGTTACTGAAATAAACAAAAAAATATATATCAATTAGTAAAAGGGTGTTGAGCTGTAGATAAAGCCGCTCCCTAATTAGCCCGCTGACAGGGTACGGTAGAGCGTAGAGTCGCGTGGCTCTTCCATTTAATCTATTAGCTGAGCGACTCGCTTGCATAAAAGTCCTGTCCCAGCCGCAGAAAGAGAGTGCCCAGCTGTAGTGCCAGCTGTAGATAAGCCCTGGCCCTATTAGCCGTACAGTCGGTAGAGCTAGAGTCGTGGCTTCCATTTATCTAGTGAGCGACACGCTTCATAAAAATCCTTAGTCCCAGCCGAAAGGGTGGCCAGCTGTAGATAAGGCCCTCCCTATTAGCCGTACAGTCGGTAGAGCTAGAGTCGTGGCTTCCATTTATCTAGTGAGCGACTCGCTGCATAAAATCCTCAGCCGAAAGGGTGGCCAGCTGTAGATAAGCCCTCCCTATTAGCCGTACAGTCAGTAGAGCTAGAGTCGTGGCTTCCATTTATCTAGTGAGCGACTCGCTGCATAAAATCCTCAGCCGAAAGGGTGCCCAGCCAGCTGTAGATAAGCCCTCCCTATTAGCCGTACAGTCGGTAGAGCTTAGAGTCGTGGCTTCCATTTATCTAGTGAGCGACTCGCTGAAATAAAATCCTTAGTCCCAGCCGAAAAGGTGTTCCCAGCTGGTAGATAAGCGCCCTCCCTATTAGCCGTATCAGTCGGTAGAGCCTAGAGTCGTGGCCTTTCCATTTTATCTAGTGAGTGCTACTCGCCTGCATAAAATCCTTAGTCCCAGCCGAAAGGGTGCACAGCTGTAGATAAGCCCTCCCTCATATGTAGCCGGTATCAGTCCGGAGCGAGCTAGAGTCGTGGCTTCCATTTATCTAGTGAGCGACTCGCCTGCCATAAAATCCTTAGTCCCCAGCCGAAAGAGTGGCCAGCTGTAGATAAGCCCTCCCTATTAGCCGTACAGTCGGTATGAGCTAGAGTCCCGTGGCTTTCCATTTATCATAGTGAGGCGACTCGCTGACATAAAATCCTTAGTCCCAGGCCGAAAGGGTGGCCCAGTTCTGTAGATAAGCCCTCCCTATTAGCGCCGTACAACATACGGTTAGAGCTAAGAGTCGTTGGCTTCCATTTATCTAGTGAGCGACTCCGCTGGGGGGGCATCATAAAAATCCTTAGTCCCAGCCGAAAGGGTTGGCCAGCTGTAGATAAGCCCTCCCTATTAGCCGAACAGTCGGTAGAGCTAGAGTCGTGGCTTCCATTTTTCTAGTGAGCGACTCGCTGCATAAAATCCTTTAGTCCCAGCCGAAAGGGTGGCCAGCTGTAGATAAGCCCTCCCAATTAGCCGTACAGTCGGTAGAGCTAGAGTCGTGGCTTCCATAAATCTAGTGAGCGACTCGCTGCATAAAATCCATAGTCCCAGCCGAAAGGGTGGCCAGCTGTAGATAAGCCCTCCCTATTAGCCGTACAGTCGGTAGAGCTAGAGTCGTGGCTTCCATTTATCTAGTGAGCGACTCGCTGCATAAAATCCTTAGTCCCAGCCGAAAGGGTGGCCAGCTGTAGATAAGCCCTCCCTATTAGCCGTACAGTCGGTAGAGCTAGAGTCGTGGCTTCCATTTATCTAGTGAGCGACTCGCTGCATAAAATCCTTCATTTATCTAGTGAGCGACTCGCTGCATAAAATCCTTAGTCCCAGCCGAAAGGGTGGCCAGCTGTAGATAAGCCCTCCCTATTAGCCGTACAGTCGGTAGAGCTAGAGTCGTGGCTTCCATTTATCTAGTGAGCGACTCGCTGCATAAAATCCTTAGTCCCAGCCGAAAGGGTGCCCAGCTGTAGATAAGCCCTCCCTATTGGCCTTACAGTCGATAGAGCTAGAGTCGTGTGGGGAACAAAAATTCCAAATATCTCCGTTATTATGAGCCTGAGAGTAAAATGTTATAGAACCAATCTTGTTGAACTATTGATGCTCTACAATTGTTGTTATATGCTCTTTTTCTCTATCATAAATATTAACCGAGATATTAGCATTTTTCTTCCATAATGTGTCGCACTCGGTTAGTAACTGAGACCTAATCTAATTATTAACAAAAATTCCAAATATCACCGTTATTATGAGTCTGAGAGTAAAATGTTATAGAACCAATCTTGTTGAACTATTTCTGCTCTACAATTGTTGTTATATGCACTTTGTCTCTATCGCAAATATTAACCGAGATATTAGCATTTCTCTACAGAAAAACCCACAACTCAGCTAAACATACCCATATTCCACCACTGTTATTCTTGAAATAACAATAACCCTTAGACTAACGCATTGACAAATAAATTACTTTATTATTATAAATTTTTATTGTGAAAAATAAATAAATAAATTGAAAATAAAGTAGGTATTCATTTTTTTTAAAAAATACAACACATAATTTTTGTGATAACATTGATAACTATACTCACATGTTATTCTCGTTCTTGTCATGTTCTTCAATAACGACATTCAGAAACTGTGCAGCTAACATCCTTTCTCAAAATAAATAACATAAGCCTCGCCGAAATGTCTCATGGGAATCAAATTAAATAAATATATCTTTCTAATTATATATATAAATATATAAAAGAGCGGTTACTGTAATAAATAACAGAGAAACAACCGTCTGTTTCTGCAGTAACACATTCAAATAAATAACGTTATTTCCAATAACACATAACTAAAAATCATAACGGGCCAACATTACTCATACAAAAGCCACTATTAAATTAAAACTATAACCTGCACTTTTGTAACCTTTCCAATAATAATAAAATCTCATATTAAATATTATACATATATATATTAAATCATATTTGTGTACATAAAAAAAAAATAATTGTTTATCTCGTGATTAAACAATATGATAAGACGTTTACCCGGGGTTTTTTTTGGCGCGAAAATTATATTAATAAATACCAAACTAGTGATAAGAAATGATAACATAATTGAATCACGATGTTTTTAGGTTGTCGCCATTTTTATTTTTAATAATATCATAATTATTATTAATTTAGAAAAATTTGTTCATAAAATAATTTATTACTCTTTTAATTAACCCAATAAAATTAATTTTATTATATTTAAAAATAAAAAAGTATAAAAACTTTTGATGTGAAATGACAGTTGATTTAGTGGCAACACTGTTCGGCTTATATCTACTGAATAGGGCCCCCCCTGTTTTTCGAAATTAAATTTTATGTGTGTATTTTAATGATTTTAATTACAAAATAAATTAATTACTTTTATTTTTATGAAGCTTTTCAATAATTTTATTAATAGAGTCTATGAAAAATGCAACAAATAAAGTTGATTTCTTGATATTATTAAGTTTTGACAGTTGGTGACCACGTGGGCAGTAACTGTCAAAAACCAAAATTTAACTAATATGAGACTCTCTCTCTCTCTCTCTCTCTCTCTCTCTCTCTCTCTCTCTCTCTCTCTCTCTCTCACTCACTCACTCACACAACAAAGAAACAACCGTCTGTTTCTGCAGTAACTCATTCAAATAATAATAAAATCTCATATTAAATATTATACATATATATATTAAATCATATTTGTGTACATAAAAAAAAAATAATTGTTTATCACGTGATTAAACAATATGATAAGACGTTTACCCGGGTTTTTTTTTGGTGCGAAAATTATATTAATAAATACCAAACTAGTGATAAGAAATGATAACATAATTGAATCACGATGTTTTTAGGTTGTCGCCATTTTTAATATTTCCATAATTTTTATTAATTTAAACAAATGTTTTATTTAAATAAATTAATTGTTAATATTTCGGAAGGATTATTTATTTTTTATATTGCGTTTAATAAAGGAATATATTTAATTCAGTAGATGTGAAATGACAGTTGGGTTAGTGGCAACACTGATTGGAGTAAAATTATTAAATTGCGCCCCCCCTCTTATTCTAAAATTTAATTTTAACTGTGAATTTACAATAAATTAAATTATTTAACGTGGTGAGTGTTTTTTTTTTTTCTCTCTGTCTAAAAACGTTATTTAAATATTATAAAATAACTCAATTAGGCATAGTTTTTGACAGATAGTGACCACGTGGTCGCTAAGTGTCAAAATGGAAAGTTTATCACACAATCTACTGATAACTCACACACATACACACACTCACTCCCTCTCACACACTCTTCATAACAAATATTTTATATATATATATATATATATATATATATATATATATATATATATATATATCTATATATATTAAATCATATTTGTGTACTTAAAAAAAAATTAATTGTTAATCTCGTAATTAAACAATATGATAAGACGTTTACCCGGGTTTTTTTTTGGCGCGAAAATTATCTTAAGAAATCCCAAACTAGTGGTAACAAATGATAACATAATTGAATCAAGATTTTTTTAGGTTGTCGCCATTTTTATTATTAATAATACCATAATTATTATTAGCTTCGACAAATTTGTTCATAAAATAATTTATTACTCTTTTAATTAACGCAATAAAATTAATTTTATTATATTTAAAAATAAAAAAGTATTAAACTTTAGATGTGAAATGACAGTTGAGTTAGTGGCAACACTGATCGGCTTATATCTACTGGATAGGGCCCCCCCTGTTTTTCGAAATTAAATTTTATGTGTGTATTTTAATGATTTTAATTACAAAATAAATTAATTACTTTTATTTTTATGAAGCTTTTCAATAATTTTATTAATACAATCTATGAAAAATGCAACAAATAAAGTTGATTTCTTGATATTATTAAGTTTTGACAGTTGGTGACCACGTGGGCTGTAACTGTCAAAAACCGAAATTTAACTAATATGAGACTCGATAGTGATAACTCTATCTCTCTATCTCTCTCTCTCTCTCTCTCTCTCTCTCTCTCTCTCTCTCTCTCTCTCTCTCTCTCTCTCTCTCTCTCTCTCTCTCTCTCTCTCTCTCTCTCTCTCTCTCTCTCTCTCTCTCACTCTCTCACTCTCTCTCTCTCACCACCTCCCTCTCTTTTTCTTTGGATATGGGATTCATAAAAATAAAACAACTTTTACATACAACATTTTAAATAAACATTTATTTAATCCTTTTATTATTTAATTACATTTTAATACATAAACATTAACAAATATTGGACGAAAGTTTGTGACGAAGCAGAATTTTTATGAAACTTTACAAACATTATTCCGTTGGAGCTTGGATTACTATTAGGATGAAATCCTTATCTGAAACAGAAGGTGAAATATTAGAAGACACAACTACAACAAAAACTGCAAATATCTCGGTTAATATTTACTCTAGAGAAAAAGAGCATATAACAACAATTGTAGAGCATCAATAGTTCAACAAGATTGGTTCTATAACATTTTACTCTCTGACTCATAATAACGGAGATATTTGGAATTTTTGGTTAAAATAAATAGATTTTGTCTGAGATATTAAACTTGTGTAACAGTTTATTTAAGAAAAACGCTAATATCTCGGTTAATATTTGCGATAGAGAAAAAGTGCATATAACAACAATTGTAGAGCATCAATAGTTCAACAAGATTGGTTCTATAACATTTTACTCTCAGGCTCATAATAACGGAGATATTTGGAATTTTTGTTATGAATAGATTAGGTCTGAGATACTAACCTTGTTCAACACTTTATTAAAGAAAAACGCTAATATCTCGGTTAATATTTACGATAGAGAAAAAGTGCATATAACAACAATTGTAGAGCATCAATAGTTCAACAAGATTGGTTCTATAACATTTTACTCTTGGGCTCATAATAACGGAGATATTTGGAATTTTTGTTATAAATAGATTAGATCTGTGATACTAACCTTGTTCAAGACTTTATCAAAGAAAAACGCTAATATCTCGGTTAATATTTACTCTAGAGAAAAAGTGCATATAACAACAATTGTAGAGCATCAATAGTTCAACAAGATTGGTTCTATAACATTTTACTCTCAGGCTCATAATAACGGAGATATTTGGAATTTTAGCTAAAATAAATAGATTAGGTCTGAGATACTAAACTTGTGCTTAACACTTTATTAAAGGAAAACGCTAATATCTCGGTTAATATTTACTCTAGAGAAAAAGTGCATATAACAACAATTGTAGAGCATCAATAGTTCAACAAGATTGGTTCTATAACATTTTACTCTCTGACTCATAATAACGGAGATATTTGGAATACCTGGTGCTATCATGATTTCGTGTTTCTTCGACCTCATTCTGAGGAATATTAAGTCGTTGGTGGGGTCCAGATCCCGAACGGCGGCTCTGGCCTTATCACACAGCTGTGTTATCAGTGAGGCATATTGTACCGTTGTCGTGTTGTCCAACGTGCTTTTTATTGGCACACCTGTAATATATAAAAAATATAATATATTAGTTTATATATATATATATATATATATATATATATATATATATATATATATATATATATATATACTAGCTAAGGTACCCGGCTTCGCCCGGGAATTCATTTGAGGCTGAATGGTGATGGTATTTTTTCGGCAAGACTTTACTTTGCACAATATTTTGACATTTCCCCGTTTCAGTGTTTAGGGTTAGTACCCGTAGTTGGTTTGGAATATAAAATGAAATATCGCGAATTTTTATTTCAGGCCTCCGTTATAACCCCCACTCCCGTTATAACAAAAACATTTTAATATAGGTTATTACCATGTAAGAATTAATGCTAATTTATATATTCTGAGTTGTTCGAATCGGTTTAACCGTTGGTGTCCAATAAAATAGTTGACTCCCGCTTTAGCTTTTAGTGTATATTTCGTTTATAAATTTTTTATACAACAAAAGTTTATAAAAGTGGAATATAACAAAAAGTTACTTTAAATAACAAACTAAACAACTTTTGTCATGTGAATATTTGCAGAAAAACCAATAGAAAACAAAATACCGATATTTTTAATTTCAGGCTTCCCTTACAACCCCCACTCCTGCCCGTCCCTAAAAATGTTAGTATGGCTTATTATAAGGAAATCGTTAGTACTAATTCACATACCGAGTTTGGTTTAGTTCGGTTGAGTCTTTTGTGCCAAAAAAAATTCTGGACTCCCGCTATAGTTTTTAGCGTATAACTCATTTATACTTCCGTATACGGCAAATGTGCATATAACAAACGTTACTCTAAATTACAAAATAAACAACTTTTGTTATGTGCATATTTGCCGAAAAAGCAATAGGAAATGAAATATCGCTATTTTTAATTTTAGGCCTCCCTTATAACCCCCACTCCTGTTCGTCTTAGAGAATATTAATATAGCCTAAAGTCTAAGTTGGGCTAGTAGTAATATACATACTAAGTTTCATAAAATTCGGTTCAGCCGTTTATGCGTGAAAAGGTAACAAACAAACAAACAAACAAATAAACAAACAAACAAACAAACAGACACGAAAGAAACAAAATGCAGTTATGGTGTCTATGACATGTGAAACGAAAAGTTATCGTGAAATTTCGCGAAAAAAATCAATGTACAGACAGAGGTTACAATTTTATATATATATAGATATAGTGAGAATTTAGGAGGAGAGAGAGAGGGGAGGATGGGAGTCAGAGTGCGTGTGAGAGAGAGAAAAAGACCAGTTGTGAGTGACAAGGAGTGGGTGTATAAGTGGGGGAGCGAGAGGCTTTTGACAGATATTGACCACGTGGTTACTAAACGTCAAAAGTAATGTGGTGTGTGTGTGTGTGTGTGTGTGTGTGTGTGTGTGTGTGTGTGAGTGTGAGTGTGTGTGGGAGAGTGAGATGTAATCAGTGATGCATATTGGACTGTTGTCGTGTTGTCTAACGTGCTTTTAATTGGCACACCTGTAACATATAAAAAAATATTATATATATTTATTTATATATATATATATATATATATATATATATATATATATAGATATAGTGAGAATTTAGGAGGACAGGGAGAGGGGAGAATGGGAGTCAGTGTGTGGGTGAGGGAGAGGGAAAGACAGCATGTGAGAGACAAGGAGTGGGTGAGCGAGAGGCTTTTGACAGTTATTGACCACGTGGTTACTAAATGTCAAAAATGTGGTGGGTGTGTGTGTGTGTGTGTGAGAGAGAGAGAGAAGAGGAAAGAGAGAGAGAGAAGAGAAGAGAGAGAGAGAGAGAGAGAAGAGAGAAGGAGAGAGAGAGAGAGAGAGAGAGAGGATAGAAGAGAAGAGAGAGAGAGAGAGAGAGAGAGAGAGAGAGAGAGAGAGAGGAGAGAGAGAGGGGAGGGAGGGCGGGAGGGGAGGGAGGAGAGAGAGAGAGATATAGAGAGAGGAGTAGTAAGAGAGAGAGAGAGAGAGAGAGAGAGAGAGAGAGAGAGAGAGAGAGAGAGAGAGAGAGAGAGAGAGAGAGAGAGAGAGAGAGAGAGAGAGGGGAGAGAGGTAGAGGGAGATAGAGAGAAGAGAGAGAGAGAGAGAGAGAGAGAGAGAGAGAGAGAGAGAGAGAGAGAGAGAGCGAGAGAGAGAGGGAGAGAGGGAGTGAGAGAGGGAGGGAGGGAGATAGGGAGGGAGGGAGAGAGAGAGA
The DNA here is from genome assembly GCA_019009955.1 of Riptortus pedestris. Lineage (NCBI taxonomy): Eukaryota > Metazoa > Arthropoda > Insecta > Hemiptera > Alydidae > Riptortus > Riptortus pedestris. Next base: position 2,606,071 of record JADPXZ010000007.1, read on the forward strand.
GGCGGGAGGGGGACGGGAGGGAGGTAGAGAAGAAGAGAGAGAGAGAGAGAGAGAGAGAGAGAGAGAGAAGAGAAGAAGAGTGAGAGAGTGAGTGATAGAGAGAGAGAGAGAGAGAGAGAGAAGAGAGAGAGAGAGAGAAGAGAGAGAGAGAAGAGAGAGAGAGAGAGAGAGAGAGAGGGGGGGGGGAGAGAAGAGAGAGAAGAGATAGAGAGAGAGAGAGAGAAAGAGAGAGAGAGGAGAGAGAGGAGAAGAGAGAGAGAGAGATGAGAGATCGCGGTGCTTCGGGCCGTGTCCTGTGGCGGGCGGGCTGGTCGCGCGCGCGCGTCGCTCGAGTGCGCGCGCGCGCGAGCGCGCGCGCGCCGCTCGCGCGCGCGCGCTCGCGTCGACGCTAGCTCGCGATCGTGCTAGCAGCGAGCGCGGAGCTCGCGCGAGTGAGAGAGAGAGAGAGTGCGCGCTGAGCGCGAGTGTGAGATAGTGATAGACGCGCGCGCTGCGCGAACTCGCTCATCGCGCGCGCTGCGCCTCTGCTCTCGCTCTCGTCGCCGCGCTCTCGGCGCGCCTCGCAGCGCGCGTGCCAGAGTGAGCGTGCGAGCTCGCGCTCTCTGCGCTCATCTCTCTCCTGTCTCGCATCCCCCCCCCGCACCCCACACCCCCACGCCACCAACTCACACAAACCCAACTTTCAAATTTAAAACTGCCCACCCCCACCCCCCCACCCCACCCGACCCAAAAAAATACACTTTATTTTTTTACCCCCAGCCCAAAAAAATAACTGAAAAAAACAAATACCCATCGTGCCGGAAATAACAATAGACCCAACAACCCCTCCATAAAATGTGCTTTTAATCTATAACACATAGATAGCATTTTATGGAGGAGAGAGAGGGGAGGAAGGGAGTCAGTGTGCGAGTTGTTGAGAGAGAGGAAAAGACCATGGGTGGAACTAAATGTCAAAACTGGGGTTGGTCGTGTGCTGCGTGTGTGTGAGAGAGCGAGAGAGATAAATGAGTGTGAGAGTGGGAGAGAGAGCATGTGTGTGAGAATGGCGAGAGAGTGAGTTACATTATTATAGGCTGTGAAGAACAATATATTTGGTCGGGGAAACCATTATTATTGGCGGAACATTATTTTTGGCGGGGAAACCATTATTATTGGCGGAACATTATTTTTAGCGGGGAAACCATTATTATTGGCGGGAAAACATTGTTAAGGAGGAGATGGGAAAGAAACTGCGTTAGTAGTTGTATGATGTGTTGTGAGAGAGAAGAGAGAGTGTGAGTGAGAGAGAGAGAGAGAGAGAGAGAGAGAGAGTGTGTGTGTGTGTGTAGTGTGTGTGAGTGTGAGAGAGATGAGATAGAGAGAGAGAGAGCGAGAGTAGAGAGGGAGGGAGAGAGAGTTGAGAGAGAGAGAGTGTGTGTGTGATAGAGAGATGAGTGGTGTGAGTAGAGAGAGTGAGTGAGTGAGAGAGAGATAGAGAGAGAGAGATAGATTGAGAGTGTGAGTGAGTGTGAGAGAGATAGAGAGAGAGAGAGAGAGAGAGAGAGAGAGAGAGAGAAAGAGAGTGTGTGTGTGACATTATTATTGGCGGGAGCCATTATTTTTGGCGGGGAAACCATTATTATTGGCGGGAAGACATTATTTTTCGCGGGGAACCATTATTATTGGCGGAAAAACATTTTTAGGGAGTAGATGGGAAAGAAACTGTGTTTGTGTGTGTGTGACATTATTATTGGCGGGAGCCATTATTTTTGGCGGGGAAACCATTATTATTGGCGGGAAGACATTATTTTTCGCGGGGAATCATTATTATTGGCGGGAAAACATTATTAGGGAGGAGATTGGAAAGAAACTGTGGGTGTGTGTGTGTGTGTGAGAGAGAGAGAGATTGAAGTGTGGAGTGAGTGTGTGTGTGATTGTGTATGAGTGTGTGAGAGAGAGAGAGAGAATGTGTGTGAGATGTGTGTGTTGTGTGTGTAGGAGAGAACAGAGAGAGAGAGAAAGAGAAGAGAGAGAGTGAGATAGAGAGAGAGAGAGAGTGAAGAGAGAGAGAGAGTGATTGAGAGATGAGAGAGAGAGGAGTGAAGAGAGAGATAGAGAGAGAGAGAGAGCGAAGTGAGAGAAAGAGAGAGTGAGAGAGTGAGAGAGAGAGAAGAGAGAGGAGAGTGAGACGAATGAGAGAGATAGAGAGAGAGAGTGAGAGAGAGAGAGAGAGAGTGAGAGAGCGAGAGGAGAGAGAGAGAGAGAGAGAGAGAGAGAGAGTATGGAGATGTTAGATAGAGAGAGAGAGAAGAGAGAGAGAGTGAGAGAGAGAGAGAGAGAGAGTGAGAGAGAGAGTGAGAGAGAGAGAGAGAGAGAGAGAGAAGAGAGGAGAGTGAGTGAGAGAGTGAGAGAGAGAGAGTGAGAGAGAGAGTGATGTGTAGAGAGAGAGAGGAGAGTGTGGGAGAGAGAAGAAAAAAAAATAATCCCAAACTCAACCCAAACTACCATAGCAACCGACTCTAAAAATAAACTTTCAATTTAAAATGAACATAACACTACAAAACTACAATAAAGTAACTTTATTTTTTTATACAACACACAAATAAATAAATGAAAATAAATTTACCATCGCCGGTAATAACAATAGTCCCAACAACTCCTTTATGTGCTTGTATTCTCTTCAATGTGTCATCAACTTCTGTCGCCTGAAATATAATAAACCATTTATATTATTTATTAATAAAGCGATAAACTTTATAATTTATTTTATAAAGAATAAAGAGTGAGGGAGAGAGAGCGAGTATACGGCTTACCATATTTGAAAGGTTAACCGCATAGCAACCTCCGATCGATGGTAAGGTTGTCAACAGTGCAGAGAGGTAGGAATTTCTAAGAGTGCAGCGAGGTTATAGAACCAATCTTGTTGAACTATTGATGCTCTACAATTGTTGTTATATGCACTTTTTCTCTATCGTAAATATTAACCGAGATTTTAGCGTTTTTCTTATAATAATGTGTTAAACAAGCTTAAGTATCTCAGTACTTAATCTATTATAACAAAAATTTCCAAATATCTCCGTTATTAAAGATCCTGTGAGCTAAAATGTTATAGAAACCAATCTTTGTTGAACTATTGATGCTCTAACAATTGTTGTTATATGCACTTTATTCTTCTATCGTAAATATTAACCGAGATATAAGCCGTTTTTCTTTAATAAAGTGTTTGAAACTAAGTTAGTAATCTCAGACCTAATCTATTTTATGCTATTTATAAATTCCTCACAATATCTCCGTTTATTATGATCCTGAGAGTAAAATGTTATAGAAACCAATCTTGTTAGAACTATTGATGCTCTACAATTGGTTGTTATATGCACTTTTTTCTCTCTATCGTAAATATTTAACCGAGATATTAGCGTTTTTCTTTAATAAAGTGTTGAACTAAGTTAGTATCTCCGACCTAAATCTACTTTAGAGCTAATTAGAAAATTCCAAATATCTCCGTTTATTAATGGCCCTGAGAGTAAAATGTTATTGAAACCAATCTTGTTGAACTATTGATGCTCTACAATAGTTGTTAGATGCACTTTTTCCTCTATCGTAAATATTAACCGAGATATTAGCGTTTTTTCTTTAAAAAATGTGTTTAACAAAAGCTTAGTATCTCAGACTTATTAATCTTATTTATAAACAAAAATTCCAAATATCTCCGTTTTATTAAGATCCTGTGAGTAAAATGTTTTAGAACCAATCTTGTTTGAACAATTGATGCTCTACCATTGTTGTTATATTGCACTTTTTCCTCTATCGTAAATATTAACCGAGCTAATAGCGTTTTTTCTTTAATAAAGTGTTGAAAACTAAGTTATTAACTCATACCTAATCTATGTTTTAGCTATTTATAAATTCCAAATATCTCCTTTATTATGAGCCTGAGAGTAAAATGTTATAGACCCAATCTTGTTGAAACAATAGATGCTCTACAATTGTTGTTATATGCACTGATTTTCTCCTAGAGTAAATATTAACTCGAGAAATAAGCGTTTTTCTTTAATAAAGTGTTGAACTAAAGTTAGGTATCTCAGACCTAATCTATTTTAGCTAATTATAAATTCCAAATATCTCCGTTATTAAGAGCCTGAGAGTAAAATGATATAAAACGCAATCTTGGTTGAACTATTTGACATGCTCTACAATTGTTGTTATATGCACTTTTTCTCTAGAGTAAATATTAACCGAGATATTAGCGTTTTTCTTTAATAAAGTGTTGCACAAGGTCAGTAACCCGGACCTAACCTATTTATTTTAGCTATTCGTAAGAAAAGAATTAAACCACGTGAGAATTATTGATCTCCCTCTCTATCAAATTTGTGTGAGAGAGAGAGTGGGAGAGAGAGAGAGAGAGAGAGAGAGAGAGAGAGAGAGATAGAGAGCGAGAGAGAGAGAGAGAGAGAGAGAGAGAGAGAGAGAGAGAGAGCGAGAGAGATGAGGTGCGATAGAGAGAGAGAGAGGAGAGAGAGAGAATTGAGATCAAGTGTGAGAGAGAGCGAGAAAGAGTAGAGAGAAGAAGATCCCCAATTTAATTCTCACGTGTTAATTTCTGTATTTGACAGTTAGTGACCACGTGGTCAGTTACTGTCAAACAACGGAATTAACTCAAATGAGAAAAATGTCTGGGAGAAAGAGAGAGTGCGATTGAGTCAGTGAGTGAAAGTGAGATAGCAACATTGTTCCAGTGATGTCACGTCAGTTGCTTAAAATATCCACCATCATACTCATTTCTAACCTCTTTGGCGTAACCTTTCAATCATTTCCAAAAGCCAATAATTTTGTTATTCTTTCTCATAATATAATAAAATCACTCTTATAAATTATTATTTACATTATTTTTCTACATATTATTTATTTTTCTTTATTTATTTATAAAAAATAAAGCAAATAAAGAAATTAAATCATTTCAATGTCAAAGACCTAGGCAACCTTGTCAGCTATTGCATCAGACTTGTTTACATTCTGCTCTACATCAGTTCTCTCTCTCTCTTGTTCTGATTATTAATATTTCAAAAGCTATCGACTTTAGAAGTTTTGAATTAAACAGAGATCCCATTATTTTCTAATGAGCGTATGGCGCCACCCAGAAAAGAATCTGGAAGAGGAAGGAAAAAGATGAAAAGCATTGAAAGTAGCGAGGACGAGGAATATAGGAAGAAGAGAGATAGAAATAACCAGGTAATTGTTTAATTATAGCAGTAATTGTTGTTTAACATCATGTTATAATGACCAAAATGACAAATAAATATTTGGAAATTTTGTTTGGGGGTTTGGTTTGGCGGCAGAAAACTTAAAAAATTAATCAGTGATTTAAACGACCCCCCACCTATACAATACTAAGTAAACCCCTGGCCCAACAGAAGCCCTTCACAATTAGGCAAATAGAGCTAGAATTCGTCGTGGGCTTGCTTCCATTTTATCTAGTGAGAAGAGTGATCCGACTAACGCTGCTGATAAAATGGGCCTCAAGCCGAAAGGGTGCCCAGCTGTAGATAAGCCCTCCCTATTAGCCGTACAGTCGGTTAGAGCTAGAGTCGTGGGCCCTTATCCATTTAATCTATGGTGAGGCGACTCGCTGCAATTAAACAATCTCATAGTCCGAAAGGGTTGCCCAGACTGTAGATAACCCTCCTATTAGCTCGGTTATAGAGCTAGAGTCGTGCCTTCATTTATCTAGTGTTCGGACTCGCTGCATTAAAATCCTCAGCCCGAAAAGGGTGGCCAGCTGTAGATAAAGCAGCCGAAAGGTGCCCAGGTCTGAAATAAGCGCCTCCCTATCTAGCCGTACAGGTCCGGTAGAGCTAGAGTCGTGGGCTTCCATTTACTAATGAGCGAGGTGAAGCGACTCGCTCAAAAAATCCCACACCGAAATGGTGCCTCATCATGTAGATAAGAGCACTCCCTATTAAGCCTGTACAGGGAGGAGGGAGACCTTCCGTTAGAGCAAAGAGTCGATGGCTTTTCCATTTATCTAGTGAGCGAACTCGCTGCAATAAAATAAATAATCAATCCTTAAGTCCCAGCCGAAGGTGTGGCCATCTGCGATATAAATCCCTTCTCCCAATATAGAATTATGCCCGCACGAGAGTCTGTAGAGCTAGATCTAGTCATTTTTTCCATTTATCTAGTGAGCCGACTCGCTGCATAAAATCCTAAGTTCCCAGCCGAAAAGGGTGCCCCCAGCCTGTAAGAGATAAGCCCTCCCTATTTAGCCTGTTTTACAGTCTCGGTAGAGCTAGAGGGTCGTTGGCTTCCATTTAATTCTAGGAGGACCTCGTGCATAAATCGACCCTCAGCCGAAAGAGTTGCCCAGCTGTAGATTGCTCTCCTATTAGCCGTACTGTAGGTTAGTAGAGCTAGGAGTCGTGGGTTTCCATTTATCTACGTGAGCGACTCGCTGACAATAAAATCCCTCCTCAGGAGCCCCGAAAGGGTGTCCCAGCTTGTAGATAAAGCCCTCACCAGTCCCCTCCCTATTAGCCGTACAAGAGTCTGTAGAGGCTAAGAGTCGGGCTTTAGAGGTCGTGTGTTGGCTTCCCATTTAATCTATTGAGGTGAGCGACTTGCTGCATAAAAATAATCCTTAGCCGAAGAGTGCCCAGCAGTAGATAAGCTCTCATCTTTGACCCGTAACAGGTCGTGAGCTAGAGTCGTTGGGTTCCATTTATCTAGTTAGCGGACTCGCTGCTTAAAATCTCACACCAGCCGAAAGGGGAGCCGCCAGCTGTAGATAAGCCCTCCCTATTAGCCGTACAGTTGGTAGAGCTAGAAGTCGTGGCTTTTCCATTTAATCTAGTGAGCGACTCGCTGTATAAAAAAAATCCCTCAGCAAAAAGGGTGCCCCCAGCTCTAGATAGAAGAGAAAGCCCTCCCTATTTATTAGCCGTACATGTCTATTAGACTTTGGGCTAGATTCGTAACAAATATTCCAAATATCTCCGTTATTAGTGAGCGACTCGCTGAGAGTAAAATCCTCAGCGAAAGAGTGCAGCTGTAGATAAGCTTCTCCCTATTAGCCGTACAGTCGGTAGAGCTAGCAGTGTGGGCTTCCATTTTATCATAGTGGAGCGACTCGCTGTATAAAATCCTCAGCCGGAAAGGGTGCCCAGCTGTAGATAAGGCCCTCCCTATTAGCCCGTACAGTCGTGAGCTAGATGTCGTGGGTTCCATTTAATCTAGTGAGCGACTCGCTTGCATAATCCTCAGCCGAATGACCGTGCCCAGCTGTAGATAAAGCTCTCCCTATTAGCGTACAGTCGGTATAGAGGGCTAGAGTAGTGGCTTCCATTTATCTATGTGGCGGTCTCGCTGCATAAAATCCTTAGTCCCAGCCGAAAAGGGTGGCCAGCTGTAGATAAGCCCTCCCTATAGCGTTATAGAACCAATCTGTCGGTTGAACTATTGAAGCTGGCTAACAATTGTTGTTATATGCGACTTTTAGCTCTATCGTAAATATTAAGCCGAGATATTGCAAAGCTGTTTTAAGCCCTCTTTATAGCGCTAAAGTCGGTTGCACAACAAGGTTAGTATCTTCCAGATCTATATGTGAGCGACTCGCTGAATAAAATTCTTAGTCATAGCCAAAAGAGTGCCCAGCTGTAGATAAGCCCTCCTATTTTAGCTATCTATAACAAAAATTCCAAATATCTCCGTTATTATGAGTCTGAGAGTAAAATGTTATAGAACCAATCTTGTTGAACTATTGATGCTCTACAATTGTTGTTATATGCACTTTTGCTCTATCGTAAATATTAACCGAGATATTAGCGTTTTTCTTTAATAAAGCGTTGCACAAGGTTAGTATCTCAGATCTAATGTATTTATTTTAGCTATGATTTCAAATATCTCCGTTATTTTGAGTCTGAGAGTAAAATGTTATAGAACCAATCTTGTTGTAAAAATATTGTTCTACAATTGTTGTTATATGCACTTTTTTTCTCTCTATCAGGTGAATATTAAACTAACCAAAACCTGAGACTATTTGTAGTTTTTAGTTTTGTGTCTTTGAGTTTTACCCCTCCCACTCCCCTTGATGTTCTATCTACTACAATTGGTTTGTTATTTTTTCAGGCGGGTGAAAAGCGTAGCCGAGTCAAGTCTCGGATGAGAACTCAGGAGACGATGGAGAGGGTTCAGCAGCTCAAGAAGGAGAATGATCAGCTCGAGGAGAAGATTAAATTGCTCAGCAAGGAGTTGAGTTTCCTCAAGGATTTATTTCTGGCTCATACTGGTAAGGAGGTTGCGGTTATATGTAGAGAGCGGGGGGGGTAGAGAGAGAAGAAGAGGAGAGGGGGGGAGGGAGAGAGAGAGAGAGAAGGGGAGAGAGAGAGAGAGAGAGATAGAATAGAGAGAGACAGGTGGTGTGTGTGGAGAGAGAGAGAGAGAGAGAGAGAGAGAGAGAGGGAGAGAGAGAGAGAGAGAGAGAGAGAGAGAGGAGAGGAGAAGAGAGAGAGAGATGAGGAGAGAGAGAGGAGAGAGAGAGAGGAGAGAGAGAGAGGAGAGAGAGGAGAGAGAGACGAGAGGGAGAGGGGGAGGAGAGAGGAGGGAGGAGGGGGAGGGAGAGGAGAGCAGGGGAGAGAGAGAGAGAGAGAGAGAGGATTGAGGAGAGAGATGAGAGAGAGAGGTGAAGAATGAGAGGGAGGGAGGGTATGGAGAGACGAGAGGGGGACGAGAGGGAGGGAGGAGGGAGGGAGAGCGGGTAGGGCGAGAGAGACGAGGGGTGAGGCGAGAGGGTGGGAGAGAGTGGGAGAGGGAGAAAGAGAGAAGGAGAGAGGAGAGATGGTATATATATAATATATATTAATATAAATATATATATATTTATTATACTATTATATTATATATTTTTTAAATTGGTTTTTCGTGGGGTTTATAAGTGTGCGGGCTATAAGGAAGGTCGATTAATTTGTTTCTGCCAATGTCCGGATGTGGCAAGTTTAGCATATCAAATTGAAATTTTGGAGTGGACTACAAATTTAATTTTTATACATAGGAATTTTTAATTTCAAAAAATATGGGGGACAATGGGTTAAATTAAAAGTAAAAAAAAAAACATATAAAGAGGAAGATTATTAATCTAAAAAAATAGGAAAAAGAAATAAAATGGATATGCATAAAAAAAATATTTTTAAGTTATTAGTAAGTTGTATCGAGCTTGTGTAATTAAAGTATTTTCGAACCGAAGTAAATTGTATCGAAAGCATGTTCTGCGAATATTTTAAAAGCGTTATTATATTTTAAAAATAACTCGTCTTCTTCTATTGGAAATTGACCTTTTTTTTGTCCAATGTCTTGTTTTAGTTTTTGTCGTCGGTTAGTCAGTAGTCTGCGATCGTATATTAAGTGTTTAGCTGTTTGTCGAGTCGAGTAATCACAGCGGCAAGTATTGTTGTCTTTTATGTCGAATCGTCGGTAGTAAGAATTTAGCCGAGCCGTGTCCTCTTACTAATTGTGTAATGTAAAAGTCTGTCTGTATGTATTCGCCGTTGAAATATGTGTTAATGTTTGGAATGTCGAGTTTTAAATGTCGTCCTTTATTAGTTACAGTTAGACGAGCTTTTAACATATATTTTAAGCGGGCTTTAGAGATTTTATTGTAACATTCCGGTAATTTGGAATCTTTCGAAGCAGGCTTAGCAGCTCTATCGGCCGATTCATTTCCAAAATTATCTGAATGTGCTTTAAGCTCTCTCTCTCCCTCCCTCCCCACCTTCTCTCTTTCTCTTTTCACCCCCTCTTCCTATGCCACTCTCCAATCCCCTCCCCTCTCCCTCATTTTTATTAAAATATATACAATTTCATGTATGTCTTGATATATATATCTTCTATCTCTCTCTCTCTCTCTCTCTCTCTCTCTCTCTCTCTCTCTATATATATATACTATATATATATATATATATTATATATAATATATATATATATATATATATATATATATATATATAAAATTGTATCCTCTTTCTGTACATTGATTTTTTTCGCGAAATTTCACGATAACTTTTCGTTTCACATGTCATAGACACCATAACTGCATTTTGTTTCTCTCGTGTCTGTTTGTTTGTTACCTTTTCACGCATAAACGGCTGAACCGAATTTTATGAAACTTGGTATGTATATTACTACTAGCCCAACTTAGACTTTAGGCTATATTAATATTTTCTAAGACGAACAGGAGTGGGGGTTGTAAGGGAGGCCTGAAATTAAAAATAGCGATATTTCGTTTCCTATTGCTTTTTCAGCAAATATGCACATAACAAAAGTTGTTTATTTTGTTATTTAGAGTAACTATTGTTATATGCACTTTTGCCGTATACGGAAGCATAAATGAGTTATATGCTATAAACTATAGCGGGAGTCCACAATTTTATTTGGCACTAAAGACTCAACCGAATTAAACCAAACTCGGTATGTGAATTAGTACTAACGCCTTCATTATAATAAGCTATACTAACATTTCTAGGGACGGGCAGGAGTGGGGGTTATGAGGGAGGCCTGGAATTAATAATAATGATTTCCTATTGGGGTTTGGCAAATATGCAAGTAAAAAAAGTTGTTTATTTTGTTATTTAGAGAAATTTGCTCAACACTTCTTTTCAATATGACCTACCAGGTACCTCACCGGAAAAAATTAATTCAAATGTATGTCAATATTTTCTCCTTAATAATTCAAATCTAAGCATAATGCACAGGAGACGTGAAATATGACAATATGCAGGACAGTGAAGTCTTACATAAAAAAATAATTTTATTATTAACAAATGCCAACGACGGGTATTAACCCTAAACACTGGGACGGGTAAATGTCAAAATATTGTGCAAAGTAAAGCCTTGCCAAAAATATACCATCACCATCCAGCCTCAAATGAATTCCCGAGCGAAGCCGGCTATCTGAGCTAGTATATATATATATATATATATATATATATATATATATATCTATATATATATATATATATATATATATATACATATATACATACAGACAGACTTTTACATTACACAATTAGTAACGGGACACGGCTTGGCTAAATTCTTACTACTGACAATTCGACATGAAAGACAACAATACTTGCCGCTGTGATTACTCGACTCGACAAACAGCTAAACACTTAATATACGATCGCAGACTACTGACTAACCGACGACAAAAACTAAAACAAGACATAGAACAAAAAAAAAGGCAAATTTCCAATAGAAGAAGACGAGTTATTTTTAAAATATAATAACGCTTTTAAAATATTCGCAGAACACGCTTTCGATACAATTAATCGGTCGAATACTTATTACAGCCGATACAACTACTATACTTAAAATATTTATGCATATTCATTATTTCTTTTCTCTTTTTCTGTTTAAGACTAATAATCTTCTCTTTATATGTTTTTATTTTAATTTAACGTTGTTATTGTTAAGTCTTTATTTATATATATGTCATAGTTTTGAAATAATCTATGTATTAATTAATTGTAGTCCACTCCAAATGCATGTGATATGCTAACTTGCATCGGACATGCAGAAACAAATAAACGGCCTTCTTATATGCTAAACATACCAACGAAACAAATAAAAATTATGTATATATATGTATATATATATATATATATATATATATATATATATATATATATATTTATCTATGTATATATATTTGTGCAGGTACAGCTACTCCGATTGGAGTCCACGGGCTAGACTTAGACCGGCTCCTGGCAGAAGACGATTCAACATCTTCCAATAACAAATGACGATATTACTACGACAATACTTCACGTTGGAAAATCTCCGAACATTTTATTCAAAACATACTGTAAATATCAAATTTCCGATGTATCAAACACACTATTATTTAATTTTATATATATATATATATATATATATATGCGTTAGATTAGTCAAATGTTAATTCTTAAAAAGAGGCTAACTAACAAAATGTCGCCGGCTAAACATATTCCGGCAGTTTTATTAATTTTGTTTGCTCAATCTTATATCGAATGGGCTATGAAATAGTTCTTTATTATCCAAGTGACGAAAGTAGATCATTTTCCGACTCGAGCGAAACGTTTAGCCACACGAGCGAAGCGAGTCTGGTAATTTGACGAGAGTTGTAAATTCTACTTTCGTTCACGAGTGTAATATTAAATTTTTTCTGTAATGGTTGAATAATGGTAACATTACTAAACTGAAATGAGTGAAGAAAGTGAAACATTTTGCAATAGAGTGAAGAAAGTAATCACTTTGTTCACAAGTGAATTGCCTTCTTAAGTAGTAATAAGTATAAATTAAAAAAATAATTTGAAGTCGGAAATTAAATGCTTTTAAATGTTTCTTAACATTGTAAGAATTTATTTTTAACAAAATAAATTGAAATGCGAATGAATTATTGGTGGAAATAATCAATATATTTTAAAATTTAAATATAATAATAATTAGCTTCCTTGTTTATAACGTGCACTTGTTTATAACTGCACTACTTGACAATCATCACTAGTTGTTTTATAACTATGCTTATAACCTGCCAACAACGATGCTTATAACCTACCAACAACATACCATAATCTTGACAACATCCTAATTTTGTTCGTATTCTGCTTAGATCTGATCATGTGTTACACGATTACAGAAAAAATTTAATATTACACTCGTAAAAACAAATAGACAATGAAATATCGCCAATTTTTTATTCAGGCCTCCGTTATAACTGCCACTTCCGTTTGAACCTAAAAAATTTAATACAGCTTATAATCGTGGAAGAATTAATGCTGATTTACATAAGGAATTTTTTTTATATATTTTTATTTACTATATATATATATATATATACTACATTTTTAATTTCTTAGTCTACTAGTCATAAAAAAAAGTTTCAAGTAACATTTCGAACGAGTCGTTTAATTCATACTCAAGTTTATTTATCTTAATAATTCGTAATTAAATATATCTTGTAATTAAATCAAATTAATTAAGCTGTTTGTTATATAAATATTATTTTTTAATTAGTGTACGACGTTTACGGTGTTTAGCCTAATTTTATTTTCCGTTATTTAAGTTGTATAACTGTAAAAAAACAATTTTAGAATATTTAATTTTAAGAATATCTGTCATTTAGTTGTAAAATTTATGTGATTTAAAAACATGTTTGTAAGTTACTATATATTTTATCGATATGAATTATTGTTAATTTTTGAAATAAAAATGTGTATAATAATAATTTATTGTTTTTATTGTGAGTGAGTGAGAGGGGGGAGGGAGAATGAGTTTATGTGTTCAAAATATGAGAGAGAGAGTGTGTGTGTGTGTGAGAGAGAGAGAGAGAGAGAGGGGGGGGAGTGTGTGTGTGAGAGAGAGATCAATATGAACTGTTGGATAATGTTATAGATTTACTGATAGTGTTATCAGTAGATTGAGTGTAAAACGTCTTTTTTTGACAGTTAGTGACCACATGGTCGTTATCTGTCAAAATTAGAGAGAGAGAGAGAGAGTGTATGTGAGAGCGAGATGGAATGAGTGTTTAGCCCGTCAACTAAGTGTCTTTTCAGGGCACCAAAAACATAAGAGGAAGAGAGAGAGGGAGAGAGAGCATGTGTGTGTGTGAGAGAGAGAGGGAAGTGAGAGCGTGTGTGTGTGTGTGAGAGAGAGTGGGTGGGAGTGAGAACGTGTGTGTGTGTGTGTGAGAAAGAGAGATAGAGAGAAGGAGAGGGAGTGTATGTGAGATAGAGAGAAGGAGAGGGAGTGTATGTGAGAGAGAGAGAGAGAGAGGGAGTGTGTTAGATAGAGAGAGAGAGGGAGCGAGCGTATGTGAGAAAAGAGAGAGAGAGAGAGAGAGAGGGAGAGGGAGAGGGAGAGAGAGAGAGGGAGAGAGAGAGGGAGGGAGAGAGAGAGAGAGGGAGAGAGAGACAGAGAGAGAGAGAGAGAGAGAGAGAGGGAGCGAGCATATGTGAGAGAGAGTGAGAGTGTATGACAAGAGAAAGAGAGGAAGATAGAGAGATGTTATCAATTTACTGATAGCGTTATCAATAGATTGAGTTTAAAACATCTTTTTTGGCAGTTAGTGACCACATGGTCGTTATCTGTCAAAATTATAGAGAGAGAGAGAGGGGGAGTGTATGAGTGAGAGAGACAGGGATAGGATGGCATATAAACAAAAGGATCAAAAATAAAACAACCCAACTTTTGCATAAAACAATCTATATTCCAAAAATTCTCAAACGAAAACAACTCTATACAAGATCCTGTATAAAAAATCATCTCTTCCTTATTTATACCTATTTAGTCAAATAATAATAACATATTATATTATATGTTTTCTCTCTCTTTTTAATTATATATATATTAACACTAGTCATATACAATTTATTTACAATCACTTTTGTTTAAAAAATAATAGATATTATCGAATTACAAAATCAAAAATAAAGCGAAATAAGATCAAAAAGTGAAAATATTTCCCAAAAATTTATAAGAATCGTTATTATATAAATAAAGATAATTAGTAATAATAATACGTATTGTAAATATAGGAATAATTATTCCTCTCTCTCTCTCTCACACACACACACTCGCTCTCTCTATCTCTCATTCATGTTTTGACAGTTAACGACCATGTGGTCACTAACTGTCAAAAAAGATGTTTTACACTCAATCTACTGATAACGATATCAGTAAATTGATAACATTATCCAACAGTTCATATTGATCTTTCTCTCACACACACACACAGACATACACTCCTTCTCTCTCACACACACATAAACACCCTCTATCTTTCTCTCTCTCTCTCTATAATTTTGACAGATAATGACCATGTGGTCACTAACTGTCAAAAAGGATGTTATCAGTAAATTGATAACATTATCTAAAGATCATATTGATCTCTCTCTCTCACACACACACGCTCTCACTCCCTCCCTCTCTATCTTCCTCTACTTAGTTGACGGGCTAAACACTCATTCCATCTCGCTGTCACATACACACACACTCTCTATAATTTTGACAGATAACGACCATGTGGTCACTAACTGTCAAAAAAGATGTTTTACACTCAATCTACTGATAACGATATCAGTAAATTGATATCATTATCCAAATCTCTCTCTCTCACACACGCGCTCTCACTCCCTCCACTCTCTCTTTCTCCTATGTTTTTAGCGCCTCTGAACAGACACAAACTCCTATAATTTTGACAGATAATGACCATGTGGTCACTAACTGTCAAAAAGGATGCTTTACACTCAATCTACTGATAACGCTATCAGTAAATTGATAACATTATCCAACAGTTCATATTGATCTCACTCACTCTCTCTCTCACACACACACACTCTCTCTCTCTCTCTCTCACACACACACACACACACACCCTCTCTCTCTCTCCTCTTACACACACACACTCTCTCTCTCTCTCTCACACACACACTCTCTCTCTCTCTCTCACACACACACACACACACCCTCTCTCTCTCTCCTCTTACACACACACACACTCTCTCTCTCTCTCTCTCTCTTAACTCAATTAAATAACCCTAATATATAATATAATATGAGAACAAATATACGCAGGAACATAAATCAAATAAAAGGTACAATTTATTATATAAAAAAAACTCAAAATATATATTTGACTAAAATATCTTTTTTTGTTAAAGTAAAAAAACAAAAATGGCCGACCAAATTTTGGCCACAATAATATATATATAAACAATATGGTTGTTTGAGAAACAGGTCATAATAATTACACATGTTTATATAAATTATTATAAAAATCCTTGTAATAAACATTTGTATTAATTTAAACATTTATTTTATCTGGTTAAAACAAAAAACAAAAAAATAGTACGAAAATAAATTTATCTTTATTTCTTTCTAATAATTACAAAGAAGTATCATAAAGGTATTAAATCGTTTTCATTTTTATTTTAGCTTTAATAATAGAGCATTTACAAAGATCTAAGCGCGTTTGAACATTATTTATAAGTGGTCAGCACAAATAGTACACATTTATTAGTGCTTATCTCTTTATAATAGATCATTTATAAAGAGCTAAGCGCGTTTGAAAATTATTTATAAGAGGTCAGCACATATAGTGCGCATTTATTAGCGCTTAGCTCTTTATAAAAAATATTTATAAGGGCTCAGTGCATTATAAAAGACACTTATAAAGAGATAAGCACTTTATAAGGGTGTAACGTATGATAGAATGCATTAGTATGAGCTCGACACATTATAGTAAACATTTATTAGTGTTTAGCTCTTTATAAAAAAAAATTATAAAGGGCTAAGCACATTATGAGAAACATTTATAAGAGCAAAGTTAAAACCCCCCCCCCCCCCCACCCCCCCGACCCCCCCCCACCCCCCCCCCACCCACACCCACGAGCCCCCCCCCCACCGCCCCCCCCCCCCGACCCCCACCCAAACCACCACCCCCCCCCCCCACCCCCCCCCCCCCCCCCCCCCCCCCCCTCCCCCCCCGCCCCCCCCCCACCCCCCCCCCCCCCCACCCCCCCCCCCCCCCCCCCGCCCCCCCCCCCCCGGCCCCCCCCCCCCACCCCCCCCCCCGCCCCCACCCCCCCCCCCCCACCCCCCCCCCCCCCCACCCCCCCCCCCCCCCACCCCCCCCCCCCCCCACCCCCCCCCCCCCCCACCCCCCCCCCCCCCCACCCCCCCCCCCCCCCACCCCCCCCCCCCCCCACCCCCCCCCCCCCCCACCCCCCCCCCCCCCCACCCCCCCCCCCCCCCACCCCCCCCCCCCCCCACCCCCCCCCCCCCCCACCCCCCCCCCCCCCCACCCCCCCCCCCCCCCACCCCCCCCCCCCCCCACCCAAAAGTTACTCCAAATAACAAAATAAACAACTTTTGTTATGTTTATATTTGCGGAAAAACCAATAGGAAACGAAATATCGCTATTTTTAATTTCAGGCTTTCCCTATAACCCCCACTCCTGCCCGTCCATAGAAATGTTGGTATGGCTTATTATAATGACGGCCTCACTGCTAATACACATACCGAGTTTTATTTAGTTCGGTTGAGTCTTTTTTGGCAAATAATATTGTTGACTCCCACTATAATTTTTAGCGTATAACGCATTTAAACTTCGGTATACGACAAAAGTGTATATAACAAAAGTTACTCTAAATAACAAAATAAATAATTTTTGTTATGTGTATATTTGCCGAAAAACCAATAGAAAACGAAATATCGCTATTTTTAATTTCAGGCTTCCCTTATAACCCCCACTCCTGTTCGTCTCAGAGAAAATTAATATAGCCTAAAGTCTAAGTTGGGTTAGTAGTAATATACATTCCAAGTTCCATAAAATTCGGTTCAGCCGTTTATGCGTGAAAAGGTAACAAACAAACAAACAAACAAACAAACAAACAAACAAACAAACATACACGAAAGAAACAAAATGCAGTTATGGTGTCTATGACATGTGAAACGAAAAGTTATCGTGAAATTTCGCGAAAAAAATCAATGTACAGACAGAGGTTACAATTTTATATATATAAACATTAAACTAATTGTTATAACTCGGTATGGGAATTAGCATTAACTCGCCAACAAAAATAAGCTATATTAACATTTCTATCATTGTTTGTTTTGTTATTTAAAAAGTAACTTTTGTTATATATAACACTTTTGTCGTATAACGCACTATAAGCAGGATATATACGCTAAAAACTATAGCGGGAGTCAACAATTTTATTGTGGACAAACGACTGAACTAAACTGTGAATTAGTATTAACTCACCAACTAAAATAAGCTGTATTAACATTATTAGCATTGTTTATTTTGTTATTTAAAAAGTAACTTTTGTTATATATAACACTTTTGTCGTATAACTAACTATAAGAGCTATATGCGGGAATCTAATTGATTTCAAACTATAGCGGAGTTATATATTTTATTTAAACTAAGATTGTCAGAATAAACTCGGTATGGAATAGCATTAACTCGCCAACAAAAAACAAGCTACATGAATTTATAGCTGTATATCATTGTTTCTAGCATTGTTATTTAAAAAGTAACTTTTGTTATTTAAAAAGTAACTTTTGTTATATATAAAACACTTTTGTCGTATAACCACCTATTTAAAAAAAACAGGATACACACACTAAAAACTATAGCAGGAGTCACCAATTTTATTGTAAACAAACATCTGAACTAAACTGCGAATTAGCGTTAACTCTCCAACGAAAATAAGCTGTATTAACATTTCTACTGTTGTTTATTTTGTTATTTAAAGTGACTTTTGTTATATACAACACTTTTGTCAGATAACACACTATAAACAGGATACATAGACTAAAAACTATAGCGGGAACCAAAAATTTTATTGTGCACAAACGAGTGAACTAAACTGAACTCTGTATGTGAATTAGCCTTAACTCGCCAACAAAAATTAGCTTTATTAACATTTCTAACATTGTTTATTACGTTATTTAAAAAGTAATTATTGTTATATACAACACTTTTGTCAAATAACACACTATAAAAAGGATATATACACTAAAAACTATAGCGTTTAGCTGCGTCACAATTAACATTGTGAACAAACAAACAAATTCTACAAGTGGGACTCAAAAATTTTATTATGCACAAACAACTGAACCAAACTAAACTCGGTATGTGAATAAGCATTACCTCATCCACGAAATAAGCTGTATTAACATTTCTAGCGTTGTTTATTTTGTAATTTAAAGTAACTTCTGTTATATACAACACTTTTTTTTCATATAACACACTATAAGCAGGATATATACGCTAAAAACTATAGCGGGAGTTCATAATTTTAACATAAACAAATGACTGAACCGAACTGTGAATTAGCGTTAATTCCTTCATTAAAATAAGCTGTATTAACATTTCTAGCGTTGTTTACTTCATTGTTTAAAGCAACTTTTGTT
>JADPXZ010000007.1:2632500-2675000 GCA_019009955.1 Riptortus pedestris
ACGCACTGTGAGTTTGCCGCGCCCGCCCTTGCAGACGGCGGATGAGTATAGTGGATAATGCTCTTCTATAATGGAACTGAATTATCTACCAGCACCACTCTAGCGGAAATGTAACTAATGAGACTATATCTACACTACTAACAGAGCTTGAGCTTAATTGTTGGAATAACATATCGAAATATGTTCAAATATCATTCGGTTAATATTACAATTCTAGAGAATAAATGTGGGATAGAACTAATAATTTATAGTAAAATATTAATCTTTGCAACAAGATTTGCGTTTCTTATATGTACAATTGTTTTACGATCCGACGCGGCATAATAGAACTGGAGATGACTTAGGTTTTGTAACAGTTTGCCCGGGGCCTCTAAATACTGAAGTGTCACAGGCACCATCTAGCGGCGAGAAGTGGAGTTACTAACTCATAAATAGGGGACAAAAACTTTCCACAATATCTCCGTTATTATGAGCCTGAGAGTAAAATGTTATAGAACCAATCTTGTTGAACTATTGATGCTCTACAATTGTTGTTATATGCACTTTTTTCTCTATAATAATATATTAAACCGAGATAATTAGCGTTTTTCTTCTCATAAAGTCTACAGCAGCAGGTTAGTACATCAGTTATTTTAGCTATTCATAACAATAACGTCCAGAATCTCCCGTTATTATGAGCCTGAGAGTAAAATGTTATAGAACCACATCTTGTTGAAACTATTGATCAGCTCTACAAATGTTGGTTAAATGTCACTTTTTCTCTATCATGAATAATAACCAAGATATTAGCGGTTTTTTCGTAAAATATAGGTTTAAGTGTATTAATTTAGCTATTCACAACAAAAATCTCAACATATCCCGTTACATTATGAGAGCCGTCAGAGACGAAATGTTATAGAACCAAGTCTTTGTGTGAACATATTGATGCTTCTAACGCAATTGTTTGTTATATGCCACTTTTCCCTCTATCATGACGTATAACAAGATGCTTAGGCGTTTTTTCGTATAAAATAGTTGTTGCAAAGGTTATTAATTTTAGACAAATCTATTTTTCACAACAAAAATCTTCAAATATCTCCGTTATTATGGAGCACTGAGAGTAAAAGATGTTATAGAACCAAATCTTGTTGAACAATTGATGCTCTACTCAACTTGTTGGTTATAGTGCAACTTTTATTCTCTATCGGTAATATTAACCGAGATATTACGGTTTTTCTTTAACAAACAGGTTGTTATACACAAGGTTAGTATCTCAGTTATTTTTAGCTATTCATGAGACAAAAATGTCAAATATCTCCGTTATTATGAGACCTGATGAGTAAAAAGTTATAGAAACCAATCTTGTTGTGAACTATTGATGCAGTCTACAATGTGTTGTTATATGCACTTTTTCTCTATTCGTAAAATATTGAAAACGAGATATTACGCCGTTTTTTTTTCTTATTAAAAAAAGTTGTTGCTACAGGAGGTTAGTATCGTCAGTTATTCAGCTATTCGTTAACAAATAGATTCAAATAACTCCGTTATTAGAGCCTGAGAGTAAAATGTTATACAGGAACCAAATCTTTGTCTGAAGCTATTGATGCACTACAACTGTTGTAATAATTCTGTTTTCTTCTATCGTAAATATTAACCGAGAATAGCGTTTTCATTTAATAAAGTGTTAACAAGGTTAGTATCTTCTCAGTTATTTTAGCTATTCAATAACAAAATTAAGTCAAATATCTCCGTTATTATGAAGCTGAGAGTTAAAATGTTAAAGAACCAATCTTGTTGAACTATTGATCGGTTACAATTGTATGTTATATGCATTTTTTCTCTATCGTAAATATATAACGCGAGATATTAGCGTTTTTCTCTAAAAAAAATAGTGTTGCAAAGGTTATTAATTATATGACTATTCACCTATTTAACAAAAAACTCCAAATATCTCCGTTATTATGGAACCTGAGAGTAAAGTGTTATAGAACCAATCTTGTTGAACTATTGATGCTCTACAATTGTTGTTATATGCACTTTTTCTCTATCGTAAATATTAACCGAGATATTAGCGTTTTTTCTTAAAAATAGTTTAAAGTATTAATTTAGCTATTCACAACAAAAATCTCAAATATCTCCGTTATTATGAGCCTGAGAGTAAAATGTTATAGAACCAATCTTGTTGAACTATTGATGCTCTACAATTGTTGTTATATGCACTTTTTCTCTATCGTAAATATTAACCGAGATATTTGCATTTTTCTGTCTTATGAGCTACCATTTACTTGCTGTGTGCCGTAACGACTATATTCACGTAACAATTATCAAGTTATTGAACATATGCTCCGTTTAAAATTAACCAAATTAATGCTGGTGTTTATTTACTTTTGGTTAACCAAAAAAAAAAATTATGGGAAAGCAATTTAACCAATTTTGGTTAAAATTGTTGGAAACCACAGTAACCACTATGTGAAAAAGGAGAGAGAACATGAGAGAGAGGGAGAATGAAAGGACAGAGAAGGGGGACGCGGCTCAACAACAGACAAGACCCTGACGAAGACGAGGATGAAGCTCTAGAACGGAAATACACGTAAGGGATGAATATGAAATCGGGAATATCTCCGTTATTATGAGCGGGAGAGTAAAATGTTACAGAACCAATCTTGTTCAGAAAATAATGCTCTACAATTGTTGTTATAAGCATATTTCTAGTATCTCGAATAATAACCGAGATATTTGAGTTTTTAGTTTGTACATTGAGTGAACCCTTAACTATTTATGTGACACTAGGAATCAAAAAGTTTCAATATCTCCGTTATTATGTGCCTGAGAGTAAAATGTTATAGAACCAATCTTGTTGAACTATTGATGCTCTACAATTGTTGTTATATGCACTTTTTCTCTATCGTAAATATTAACCGAGATATTAGCGTTTTTCTTTAATAAAGTGTTATACAAGGTTAGTATCTCAGTTATTTTAGCTATTCATAACAATAATGTCAAATATCTCCGTTATTATGAGCCTGAGAGTAAAATGTTATAGAACCAATCTTGTT
The DNA here is from genome assembly GCA_019009955.1 of Riptortus pedestris. NCBI lineage: Eukaryota > Metazoa > Arthropoda > Insecta > Hemiptera > Alydidae > Riptortus > Riptortus pedestris. The sequence continues at coordinate 2,635,536 of JADPXZ010000007.1, forward strand.
GAACTATTGATGCTCTACAATTGTTGTTATATGCACTTTTTCTCTATCTTGAATATTAACCGAGATATTTGAGCTTTTGGTGATATCAGCTCTCATTTAACTCTTACTCATTTCATATTAGCAATCAAAAATTTCCCCTGGTTTTATGTACAAACATTATGTGTTTTTAGGTACGATAGACGTGGTTGAAACTATTCCTCGCTAATCTCTAAGTAAATTGTTTTTATAATTCCTTTTCTATTTCGTAAAGACGTTCCTTGTCTATATGTAAGCCGGTCCTTGTCTATATCAGGCTTCAGTTATGAGCGGTCCTTGTCTATATGTAAGACGTTCCTTGTCTCAATCAATATCTTGCATGTACAAATGATTAAATTTATACATTAAAGTAATTGTTCCTTGTCTATATGTAAGACGTTCCTTGTCTATATGAAAGACGTTCCTTGTCTATATGTAAGACGTTCCTTGTCTATATGTAAGCCGGTCCTTGTCTATATGTAAGCCGGTCCTTGTCTATATGTAAGACGTTCCTTGTCTATATGTAAGACGTTCCTTGTCTCAATCAATATCTTGCATGTACAAATGATTACATTTATACATTAATGTAATTGTTCCTTGTCTATATGTAAGCCGGTCCTTGTCTATATGTAAGACGTTCCTTGAATATATGTAAGACATTCCTTGTCTCAATCAATATCTTGCATCTACAAATGATTACATTTATACATTAATGTAATTGTTCCTTGTCTATATGTAAGACGTTCCTTGTCTATATGTAAGACGTTCCTTGTCTATATGTAAGACGTTCCTTGTCTATATGTAAGACGTTCCTTGTCTATATGTAAGACGTTCCTTGTCTATATGTAAGCCGGCCCTTGTCTATATGTAAGACGTTCCTTGTCTCAATCAATATCTTGCATGTACAAATGATTACATTTATATATTAATATAATTGTTCCTTGTCTATATGTAAACCGGTCCTTGTCTATATGTAAGACATTCCTTGTCTATATGTAAGACGTTCCTTGAATATACGTAAGACATTCCTTGTCTCAATCAATATCTTGCATCTACAAATGATTACATTTACAGTAGACTCCCGATTATCCGATACCTTCGGGACCGAGGGGTTTCGGATAAGCGAAAATTTCGGTTAAACGGGAGTCCGAAATTTCTGCGTGAAAATGGATCAATTAGAATAAAAAACACGTTTATATACTTGAAAAAAAGCTTATTTTATTTGACAATTAAAGTAACTACGTACATATGTATTTATAAAACTATAGACTTAAAAAGAAAAATGAAAGAAAAAAAAACTTCATTGTTTAAAAAAGTCGGTGATTTTTCATTGCCGAGCTGAAATTTTTTTTGTCGATGAGTAGTCAGGCCATTTCTGAAGGGTAAGTATATCAGAACGGCAGGAGGTAGGTTGTTGTTCGAAGCACCGTCTCCAGAGCACCTGTCGCTTGGCTGTGTGTAATGCGAGCTTCTGTTCCAATTTCGACGGGATCATAATCTTCTTCTTCTTTGGAGACAATGTCTGCGATGTCATCGTCAGTCAATGCAATGCTAAATCTATCATCAGAATCGACCCATTGTTTCACATCAGTTTCTTCAACGTCTTCGCATCCTTGAATTTTAGTGAAAATGCTAAGAGTTTCAACATTCGTTCCTTCTGATTGCCTGCTGATTTCATCTTCATCTGGTTGTCGTGGATCTTCACATTGATCAACTTCTAAAGGTCTAATTTTATTCAATGAATTTTTTAAATTTGAAGATGGAATCTCTTCCCAAGCATCAGCTAGCATGTATACAACAATTTTTATATTAACCAGATTTTAAGGCTTCTGATAAATTGATTGAATGTTCTTCAATTCTTCCGAAAATTGTAGTCATTAACTTTCGCCTATAGCGTCTTTTTAATGACTCAATAACCCCCTGATCCATGGGTTGGATCAATGGATGGATCCGAACGCTTAAAGGCAAGAACGAAAAACCAAGCCAATCGTATGTCACCTCTAATGAAAATATTTCCACAGGATGAGAAGGTGCATTGTCCATTATTAAAACAGCTTTTAAAGGGAGCTTTTTCAATTTTAAATGTTTTTTAACTTCCACGACAAACTGATTGAAAAACCACTCGGAAAATAATTTGACTGTCGAGCCTCCCTCGCGCTCCCACACTCTTCTCACGCCTCTTTCCGCGAAGCTAGAACGAAGTAATTTTTTTCCCCCTCCCTAGCAACTCAAAATGTTTCGGTTAAGCGAGAGAATCGGTTAATCCGGTTTCGGATAATCGGGAGTCTACTGTATACATTAATGTAATTGTTCCTTGTCTATATGTAAGCCGGTCCTTGTCTATATGTAAGCCGGTCCTTGTCTATATGTAAGACATTCCTTGTCTATATGAAAGACGTTCCTTGTCTATATGAAAGACATTCCTTGTCTATATGTAAGACATTCCTTGTCTATATGAAAGACATTCCTTGTCTATATGTAAGACGTTCCTTGTCTATATGAAAGACGTTCCTTGTCTATATGTAAGACGTTCCTTGTCCATATGAAAGACATTCCTTGTCTATATGTAAGCCGGTCCTTGTCTATATGTAAGCCGGTCCTTGTCTATATGTAAGCCGGTCCTTGTCTATATGTAAGCCGGTCCTTGTCTATATGTAAGACGTTCCTTGTCTATATGTAAGACGTTCCCTTTTCTATAGAAAGGGGGGTTTTTCCCGGGGCCCCATTTGTAAAGGGGGCCTTTTTAAAAATTTTAAAAAAAATTTTTTCAAATTTTTCGTTTTTTTTTTAAAAAAAATTTTCTTTTTGGGTTTTTCCTTTTCCCCATTTGTTTTTTTTTTTAAATTTTTTTTTTCCGGTTTTTAAATGGGTCTTTCTTTTTTTTTAAAAGACGAAAAAGGCCTTTAAAATCCCCCTTTGGGAGTTTTAAGGGAAGGGAAGGGGGGTTTTTAATGGGTTGGGAAAAGGGGAAAATATTTATTTTTGAGAAGGGAAGTGATTATCATACCCGGGAGCAGGAGGGGGCGAAAAGTAGGTCTCATTTTTAAAGTGAGACTACGAATTTAAAGTGACAATATCTCCGTTATTATGAGTCTGAGAGTAAAATGTTATAGAACCAATCTTGTTCCAAATATAATGTTCTACAATTTTTGATTTATGCATTTTTCTTGTATCGTGAATAATAACAGAGATATTTGAGTTTTTTAGTGTGAACATTTTGTTAGCCCCAACAATTTATGTGACAATATGAATTAAAAATGACAATATCTCAATTATTATGAGCCTGAGAGTAAAATGTTATAGAACCAATCTTGTTGAACTATTGATGCTCTACAATTGTTGTTATATGCACTTTTTCTCTAGAGTAAATATTAACCGAGATATTAGCGATTTTCTTTAATAAAGTGTCGCGCAAAGTTTGATGATGATATTGATACTCTACTGTAATTTACATAAACAATCACCTATTTTTTGACAGTTGGGGTCACGTGGGCTGGATCTGGTCTAAAGAGTTGTTTGGGTTGGGGTGGGGGAGGGTTGTTGCGCGAAGAGAAGAGAGAAGGGACGAGAGGCAGAGAGTAGAGAGAGAGAGAGAGAGTAGACGAGAGGAGAGACGGTAGAGCGGAGAGGAGAGCGAAGAGACGAGAGGGAGAGAGAGAGAAGAGAGAGAGAGGAAGAAGAGAAGAGAGAGAGATGAGAGAGAGAGAGAGAAGAAGAAGACAACTGAGGAGCGAGGCAGCGAGAAGCGAGCAAGAGCCGAGAGAGGGAAAAAGAAAGGGAGAGAGGACGAGAGCAGTAGAGAGCGAGCAGAGAGAGAGTAAGAGGAGGAGAGAGAGAAGAGAGAGAGACGACGAGAGGAGAGAGAGAGAGGAGAGAAGGAGAGAGCGAGAGAGAGAGAGAGAGAGAGCGAGAGAGAGGAAGAGAGGAGAGAGACGAAGAGAAGAGAGGACGAGAGAGATAGAAGAGAGAATGAGAGAGAGAGAGGAGAGAGAGACGAGCTAGAGAGATGAGAGAGAGAGAAGAGAGAGAGAGAGCAGAGCGAGAGAGCCAAAAAAAAAAAAAAACAAAAAAAGGAGAGAGAGAGAGAGAGAGAGAGAGAGAGGTGAGAGAGCGGAGAGCGAGAGAGACGAGAGAGAGACGAGAGAGAAGAAAGAAAGAGACGAGCGAGAGAGAGAGAGAGAGAGAGAGAGAAGAGAAAGAAAGAAAAAGGAGAGATAAGATGAGAGAGAAGCGAGCGTTAGGAGAGAGAACAGATACGAGTAGCAAGAGTAGAGAGCAGCGGATAGACGCGAGCAGAGGACAGATCAGAAGACTCGATAGAGCGACTCGATAGAGCTACTGATCTCAGATACTCTCTCTCTCCTTCTCTCTCTCTCTCCTCATCCTCTACTCTTCTTCGACCTCTCTCTCTCTCCTCTCTCTCTCTCGTACTCTCTCTCTCTACATATCTCTCTCTCTCCTCTCCTCCTCCCTCCCCCCCCCCCTCTCTCTCCATCTCTCTCTCTCTCTCTCTCTTCACTCTCTCTCTCTCTCTCTCTCTCTCTCTCTCTCTCTCTCTTCTCTCTCTCTCTCTCTATTCTCTCTCCCTTCTCTATCATCTCTCCTTCTCTCCTTCTCTATCTCTCTCTCTCTCCTTCTCCTCTAGTCTCTCTCTACACTCTCTCTCTCTCTCTCCTCTCTCTCTCTCTCTCTCCTCTCTCTCTTCTCTCTCACCACTCTTCTCTCTCACTCTCTCTTCTCTCTCCTCTCGTCTCTATCCATCCTCTCTCTCCCCCTCCCTCTCTCTCCACTCTCTCTCCTGCCCTCTCTCTCTCCCCCTCCCTCCCTCTCTCTCCCCTCTCTCTCCCCCTCTCTCTCTCTCTCTCTCTCTCTCTCTCATCCTCTTTGTTTTCCCCTCCAGCAGAGCTCCGTCGTCAAGTCCTGTTTGAGACAGAGCGGAGAGACCAAAGCCCAGAGCCCTGGAGAGCGACTTGCGGAAAGGCTGGGCGACCTCCTCGACGCTGACGTGTGCGATTTCGTCATATACAGGTCAGATACCGTCTCGTCTAAGAAGGGGGGACGATCTAGGAGAATTGATCGACCTATTTTGGGGCATCGAAATGTAGTGGAACAGGCTTAAACTAAAGGTAGTACGCCGCCGGAAAACTTACCGGCTTAGGACCGTAAGTTGGACTTCAGTAGCACTGAACGTACTTTCCTCCAAGGATATTGTGAGCCCATAAGATGAGAGAAAGGAGAGAGGTAAAGTATGAAATTGTTGTGTAATAATTTATAAATTTAGGCATTATAATCACAAATTAGGACAAGGGAAAACGAATGAAACCAGGAGACTATGACGCTTAATTAGACAAGGAAACGAAATGATAACCCAGACTAGAGCATATTAATTAGACAAGGACTCAACGGATGAATACAGAGACTAAATATAATTAGACAAGGGAACGGAATTGAAAACTAGGCTGAATAGATATAATTATGAACCAGGAACGAATATGAATCCAGAGACTACGATATAATTAGGACAAGGAACGAATGAAACCAGAGACTAGATATAATTAGACAAGGGAACGAAATGGAAACCAGCAGACTAGATATAATTAGAACAAGGAAACACGAATGAAACCAGAGGACTAGGATATAATATAGACATGGAACGAAATGAAAACTAGAGATAGATATAATTAACAAGGAAGAATGAATGAAAAACTAGAGGACTAGTATATAATTAGACAAGGGGACGAATGAAAACTAGAGACTAGATATAATTAGACAAAGGAACGAATGAAAACTAGAGACTAATATAATTAGACAAGGAAACGAATGAAACCGAGAATAGACTATAATTAGACAAGGAACGAATGAAAACAGAGACTGGATATAATTAGACAAGGAACGAATGAAACCAGAGACTAGATATAATTAGACAAGGAACGAATGAAACCAGAGACTAGATATAATTAGACAAGGAACGAATGAAACCAGAGACTAGATATAATTAGACAAGGAACGAATGAAACCAGAGACTAGATATAATTAGACAAGGAACGAATGAAACTAGAGACTAGATATAATTAGACAAGGAACGAATGAAACTACAGACTAGATATAATTAGACAAGGAACGAATGAAACCAGAGACTAGATATAATTAGACAAGGAACGAATGAAACCAGAGACTAGATATAATTAGACAAGGAACGAATGAAACTAGAGACTAGATATAATTAGACAAGGAACGAATGAAACTAGAGACTAGATATAATTAGACAAGGAACGAATGAAACCAGAGACTAGATATAATTAGACAAGGAACAAATGAAAACAGACTAGATATAATTAGACAAGGAACGAATGAAACCAGAGACTAGATATAATTAGACAAGGAACGAATGAAACCAGAGACTAGATATAATTAGACAAGGAACGAATGAAACCAGAGACTAGATATAATTAGACAAGGAACGGATGAAAACAGAGACTAAATATAATTAGACAAGGAACGAATGAAACTAGAGACTAGATATAATTAGACAAGGAACGAATGAAACCAGAGACTAGATATAATTAGATTAAGGGGGGGAAACGGGGAATGGGGGAAAAAAAATAGAGACTAGATATAATTTAGGACAAGGGAAAACGAATGAAAGAATGAAATAACTAAGAGGGGAACTAGATATAATTAGACAAAGGATACGAATGAAACTAGAGACTAGATATATTTAATTAGACAAGGGTCGAATGAAAATAGAGAACTAGATATTAATTAGACAAGGAACGAATGAAACTAGAGACTAGATATAATTAGACAAGGAACGAATGAAAACTAGAGGACTAGATATTAAATTTAGGCCAAGGAACGAATGAAAATAGAGACCTAGATATTATTAGACAAGGAACGAATCAGAAAATAGAGACTAGATATATATAGGCATGGGAACGGAATGGAAAAATAGAGATAAGATTATAATTAGACAAGGAACGAATGAAAATAAGGAGACTAGATATAATTAGACAAGGAACGAATGAAAAACTAGGAGACTAGATATAATTAGACAAGGAACGAATGAATGAAAAATAGAGACTAGATTTAAATAGGCAAGGAAAACGAATGAAACCGGAGACTAGATATAATTAGACAAGGAACGAATGAAAATAGAGACTAGATATAATTAGACAAGGAACGAATGAAACATGAGACTAGATATAAATTAGACAAGGAAACGAATAGAAACTTGAGGACTTAGATTTAATTAGACAAGGAACGAATGAAACTAGAGACTAGATATAATTAGACAAGGAACGAATGAAACTAGAGACTAGATATAATTAGACAAGGAACGAATGAAACTAGAGACTAGATATAAATAGGCAAGGAACGAATGAAAATAGAGACTAGATATAATTAGACAAGGAACGAATGAAAATAGAGACTAGATATAAATAGGCAAGGAACGAATGAAAATAGAGACTAGATATAATTAGACAAGGAACGAATGAAAATAGAGACTAGATATAATTAGACAAGGAACGAATGAAACTAGAGACTAGATATAATTAGACAAGGAACGAATGAAACTAGAGACTAGATATAAATAGGACAAGGAACGAATGAAAATAGAGACTAGATATAATTAGACAAGGAACGAATGAAAATAGAGACTAGATATAATTAGACAAGGAACGAATGAAACTAGAGACTAGATATAATAGACAAGTTCATGATATATAGATAGACAAGGGAACGATACTTTAGACAAGGAACAGGTAATATATATATATATATATATATATAGATAGACACGGAAACTATGAATGTATACAAGAAACTAACTAAAGAAAGTTTAGATTAAGAGATTAAGACAAACAAAATGACATATAGACAAGGAACATTGAATTTATATAAGAACGTATAGATTTGGAATCTATATTTAGACAAGGAATGCATGGATTCAACAAGAATAGTTTACATAATAGACAAGTGCGTGATTTATAGACAAGGAAACACTACTTTAGACAAGGAACAAATACTATATAGATACGGAACGACTACATTCAGACAAGGAACAATTAGACACAATACGAGTCCGTGTTATATAGACAAGGAATCGATACTATAGACAAGGAATAAATAATACATATGCACGGAACCATTCAATTGACAAATAAAACGACATATAGACAAGGGCCAATCGCAATGAACCACATATAGACAAGGAACATTTTCGTTTAACAAGGAACATGTAGAACATGTGAAAGAAAAACTCAATTTCCTCGCTTAATATCACATGAGTTATCGAGGCCTCAGAGGAATGGCAATACTAACAACTCTCACCAGTTGTAGAGCCATCAATGCAGAGATTCAACAAGAGTTGGTTCAATAACAATGTTTGTTACTTCTCAGGCTCATAATAACGGAAGGATATTTGGGAATTTCAAGCTAAAATAAATAGATTAGGTCTGAGATTACTAATGCTTGTTTAACACCTTTATTTAAGAGAAAAATGCAAAAACGCTAATAATTCTCGGTTAATTTTTAATATTTACGATAGAGACAAAAGTGCATACTTCAACAAACAATTGTAGAGCTATCAAGTAGTTCAACAAGATTGTGTTCTATAACTACATTTTTACTCTCAGGCTCATAATAAACGGAGTATATTTGGGGAATTTTATTGTTCTAAAATAAAATAGATTAGGTCTGAGATACTATAGCTTGGATTTAACACTTTATTAATAGAAAAAACGCTATATATCTCGGTTTAAGGCTATTTACGATAGAGAAAATTAAGTGCATTAGCTAAGTACAACGCCAAATTGTAGCCGTGAGATCATCAAATAGTTCCAACAAGATTGGTTTCTATAACATTTTACTCTCAGGTCCCCCCCCCCCCCACCCCCCCCCCCCCCCACCCCCCCCCCCCCCCACCCCCCCCCCCCCCCACCCCCCCCCCCCCCCACCCCCCCCCCCCCCCACCCCCCCCCCCCCCCACCCCCCCCCCCCCCCACCCCCCCCCCCCCCCACCCCCCCCCCCCCCCACCCCCCCCCCCCCCCACCCCCCCCCCCCCCCACCCCCCCCCCCCCCCACCCCCCCCCCCCCCCACCCCCCCCCCCCCCCACCCCCCCCCCCCCCCACCCCCCCCCCCCCCCACCCCCCCCCCCCCCCACCCCCCCCCCCCCCCACCCCCCCCCCCCCCCACCCCCCCCCCCCCCCACCCCCCCCCCCCCCCACCCCCCCCCCCCCCCACCCCCCCCCCCCCCCACCCCCCCCCCCCCCCACCCCCCCCCCCCCCCACCCCCCCCCCCCCCCACCCCCCCCCCCCCCCACCCCCCCCCCCCCCCACCCCCCCCCCCCCCCACCCCCCCCCCCCCCCACCCCCCCAGGGTCCAGCCTGCATATTTCATCGCAGCCACCATTCTGCCTCCTGCAAGGATTGTTGAAACCTGCGACAGAACAATATTCGGTATTTAAGCGTTGGAATAATGCGGTTTATTATATAACAGAGTATTGTTTATGTGACACGAGCAGGAGTGGGGCTTTGCTCGAGGATGAAAACTGAAAAATGCAAATATCTCGGCTAATATTCAAGATAGAGAATAAATGTATATAACAATATTTATAGGAAATTTAATTTGCAATAAGATTGGTTATGTACAATTTTTCGATCCGACGTTTAATAACGGAGATATTTGGAAGTTCTAAAGAAAGAGGACGGAGGGAGATAGAGAGTAAGAGAGATTGTGAGAGAGTTACTGAGATAAAGGGGGGAAGAGAGAAAGGAAAGGGGGGGAGAGAGAGAGAGAGAGAGAGAGGGAGAATGGAGGGAGAGAGAGGGAGGAGGGAGGGAGAGTGAGGGAGGAGGGAGGGAGAGTGAGGGAGGAGGGAGGGAGGGAGGAAGAGAGAGGGAGGAGGAGGGAGGGAGGGAGGAAGAGAGAGGGAGGAGGGAGGGAGGAAGAGAGAGGAAGGGAGGAAGAGAGAGAGAGGGAGGAAGAGAGAGGGAGGGAGGAAGAGAGAGGGAGGTAGGAAGAGAGGAGGAAGAAAGAGGGAGTTGGGGAGAGAAAGAGAGAGAGGAGGAGGGAGGGGAGGAAGGGAGTGGGAGGACGGAGGGAGGAAGAGAGAGAGAGGGAGGCGGAGGGAGGAAGAGAGAGGGGAGGAGGGAGGGGAAAGAGTGAGGGAGGGAGGAGGGAGAGTGAGGGGAGGACGGAGAGGAAGAAAGAGGGAGGAGGGACGAGAGAAAGAGAGAGGAGAGGGAGTTGGGAGGGAGGAAGAGAGTGGGTGGACGGAGGGAGGAAGAGAGAGGGAGGACGGAGGGAGGAAGAGAGAGGGAGGGAGGAAGAGAGAGGGAGGGAGGAAGAGAGAGGGAGGTAGGAAGAGAGAGGGGGTGACGGAGAGAGGAAGAAAGAGGGAGGAGGGAGAGAGAAAGAGAGAGAGGGAGAGAGAAAGAGAGAGAGAGGACGGAGGGAGGAAGAGAGAGGGGAGGACGGAGGAGTGGGAAGGAGTAAGAGTAGAGGGAGGACGGAGGGAGGAAGAGAGAGGGAGGGGGGATAGTAGGGGTGAGAGAGAGAGAGGGAGAGTTGGCTATATGAGAGAGAGAGAAAGGGAGTGAGAATGAAAGAGTGAGGAAGAGGGAGTTATAGAGGGCGAGGAGGGAAGGAGCATTAGTGTGAGAGAGGGAGATATAGAGAGTGAGGGAGATATATATATATATATATATATAGAGAGAGAGAGAGAGAGAGAGAGAGAGAGAGAGAGAGAGAGCTTACATTCATAGGAGGTATTAGCGACAGCTATAATGCCCATAGGTCTCGGGACCTCCCTCCTCAGCCAGGTCACCTCCTCCCCGGAGTATTTATTAGCCCGCATCACCGAATGCTGGATCCAGTCGGTCCAGAAGATGAACTCCTTGTAGACGGCTATATCGAACGTGTGTTGCGGAGTCGCTTTAGACAGAACCTGCAAAAGAAATATATATATATATTAAAAAGTTAAATAGTATTTTTATGGAGAACAAGGATAGAAATGAAATCACAAGGGAAGTGAGAAGGAGAGGAAGGGAGAGATGGAAAGAAGTATGATTTTGGGGACAACGGAGAGTGAGAGAGAGAGAGAGAGAGCGAGAAAATCTATCGAGAGGCGAGGAGAGAAAGAGGGCAGGAGGGGATGGGAGGAAATGAGAGACAGTGATGGTGGAGGGACGAGAGAAAGTAGCTTAAAGGGAGGTGTTGATGAGGGGAGGGAGAGAGTGAGGAAGCAAGAGAAGGAGGGAGGGTGTGAGGGAGGGAGGGAGGGAGAGAAGGAGGGATGGTGTGAGGGAGGGAGGGAGGGATTGATGGAAGGAGGGAGGGAGAGATGGAGGCGAGAGGGAGGGAGAGATGGAAGGAGGGAGGGAGAGATGGAGGGAGGGGGAGGGATGAGAAGTGAGGGAAAAGGTAAGAGAAGGAGAGAAAGGTTTGAGGTGAGGGAAGAGGAGGAGAAGGAGGGAGGGGAGAGATCGGTGAGGGGAAGTAAGAGAAGGAGGGAGGGATAGTGTTGTGGGGAGGAGGGAAAGTGAGTGAGGGAGTGAGGAGTAGAGAAGGAGGTTGTAGGGTGTGAGGCGAGGGAGAGAGGGAAGGAAGGAAGGGAGAGATGGAGGCGAGAGTGGAGGGAGAGATGGAAGGAAGGAGGGAGAGATGGAGGCAAGAGGGAGGGAGAGATGGAAGGAGGGAGGGAGAGGTGGAGGTGAGAGGGAGGGAGAGATGGAAGGAGGGAGGGAGAGATGGAGGCGAGAGGGAGGGAGAGATGGAAGGAGGGAGGGAGAGATGGAAGGATGGGAGGGGAGAGAGTGAGGAAAGTAGAGAGACGGAGGAAAAGGTGTGAGGGAGGGAGGGAGAGAAGGAGGGAGGGGAGAGAGTGGAGGAAAAGGTAAAGAGATGGAGGGAGTGTGTGAGGGAGGGAGAGAGTGAGGAAGTAAGAGAAGGGAGAAGGGAGGGCTTAGTGAGGGAGGGAGAGAGGGAAGGAAGGAGGGAGAGATGGAGGCGAGAGGGAGGGAGAGATGGAAGGAAGGAGGGAGAGATGGAGGCGAGAGGGAGGGAGAGATGGAAGGAGGGAGGGAGAGATTGAGAGAGGTACTTCCATCTCTCCCTCCCTCTTTCCATCTCTCCCTCCCTCTCGCCTCCACCTCTCCCTCCCTCCTTCCATCTCTGAGATAGGGAGGAAGAGGGAGAAAAATTTATCAAGCAAACACTGTGTGTGACTAAGCATATTTCCCAACGTGAAGTTCTCCAATAGATAAATGTACATGCTGCTAAACACTCAACACGACCGCAGCAATATTACAGCGAATAAATACATGATGCTAATGAGAAATATATCGGGCGATTTTAATAACCACACACAACGGAAAGAAAAACAATTACTCAAATATATCAGAATATAACGTATTAATTTTATCGCAAACTATTTACTATATCATAGTGCTGTTAATTTATAATGGATCGGAAACATATTTGCAGGTCGTATCTCGTGTAATAAAGGTTCTCTCGAAAACAAATATTTGGTATTTAAGCGTTGGAATAAATGCGGATTATTATAATAACAGAGTATTGTTTATGTGACACGAGCAGGAGTGGGGCTTTGCTCGAGGATGAAAACTGAAAAATGCAAATATCTCGGCTAATATTCAAGATAGAGAATAAATGTATATAACAATATTTATAGTAAATTTAATTTGCAATAAGATTGGTTATATACAATTTTTCAATTAACGGAGATATGCAGTTAATGAACTTGATCTTTAGTTTTTCTTGAAATGTTTAAATATCGAGTTTGGTAACGATCAAACAATAATTGCAAATGCTAGAGGGTTATTAAACAAATATATATATATATATATATATATATATATATATATATATACACTAGCGGACCCGACAGACGTTGTCCTTGATGATATTTCAAGTGATTAGGATATTATGTTTAAAACAAAAGATACTTTTAATAACACAAAAAACAAATTTTTTCTGTAATCGTTGAATAATGGTAACATTACTAAACTGAAATGAGTGAAGAAAGTGAAACATTTTGCAATAGAGTGAAGAAAGTAATCACTTGTGAAGAAAGTGAATCGCCTTCTTAATTAGTAATAAGTATAAATTAAAAAATAATTTGAAGTCGGAAATTAAATGCTTTTAAATGTTTCTTAACATTGTAAGAATTTATTTTAACAAAATAAATTGAAATGTGAATGAATTATTGGTGGAAATAATCGATATATTTTAAAATTTAAATATAATAATAATTACCTTCCTTGTTTATAACGAGCACTTGTTTATAACTGCACTACTTGACAATCATCACTAGTTGTTTTATAACTATGCTTATAACCTGCCAACAACGATGCTTATAACCTACCAACAACATACCATAATCTTGGCAACATCCTAATTTTGTTCGTATTCTGCTTAGATCTGATCATGTATTACACGATTACAGAGAAAATTTAATATTACACTCGTGACCAAAGTAGAATTTACAACTCTCGTCAAATTACCAGACTCGCTTCGCTCGTGTGGCTAAACGTTTCACTCGAGTTGGAAAATGATCTACTTTCGGCACTTGGATAATAAATAACTATTATCCTGTGGATATTTGCTGAAAACCAATAGGAATCGAAATATCGCTATTAGCAGATTTCCCTTAAGGGAAATCAGCTATTGAGGTCGTACTCATGACGGAATTTTCGAAAAATTTCTTCAAATGTCCATCGATCCTACCCAGGAGATGACGAAAATGAGGTCCGTTCAAAACTATATATATATATCTATATATATATCTATCTATATATATATATATATAGACATATATATATATTTGTCTGTTAACACTCTAGCGGTCGCAATTTTTGTTTAATCGTCACCAAACTCGGTATTTAATCGTTTTATGTAAAAAGGAAGATCAAGTTCGTTAACGGCTGAAATCGGACCAGTGGGAGGGGGGGTTTAGAGGGCGGGATTTTCAAAAATTCGAAATATCTCTGTTATTATGCATCGGATCGAAAAATTGTATAAAACCAATCTTATTGGAAATTAAATTTACTATAAATATTGTTATATGCATTTATTCTCTATCTTGAATATTAACCGAGATATTTGCATTTGTAATCTGCATGTTCGGACTTTCCGCCGAGAGCTCTTGTGGCCATTTCCATAACTATTCGTCCCTCGTGAATAGGTTTAGAGGTTAGGTTAAATGTTTTTTGGGGCTAGAAACTTCTGGGTTATTACGCCCTAAATAATGTTTTAGGTTTAGAGGTTTCTTACTACTACAGTTGTTATTAGGCAGATTTCTCTATTGTAAAACTTCACGTGGGAAATCTGCTTAGTTTACGCAGCCCCTGCGTGACGGACTTTTTTTTAATTTTAAGCCACACTTCCGACCCCCACTCCCACTCCATCTAAAATATGTATTTATTATCTAATAGTAGAGAAATAAATGATTAATTTATATATATATATATATATATATATATATATATATATATACTTACAACCCTGTTGGATCCATCATATTCGCATCGTTCTATTTTATCAAGTCGTGCGTCTCCCCAGTAGAGCTTCTGGGCCGAGTGGTCTAGGGTGATGGCGTTGGGCATTCTGATGTCTGTAGTGATGATGCTCTCTAGGCCGTAGCCATTGGAGTAGGCGCGTTGGATGCTGGGGTACGCGTCGTTCCAGTTAGTCCAATACAGCATACTGCAAATATAGCAATAGAGGAATATATATGAATATCAGGTGAGCGGGTGTGGGAGGGAGAGATGGAAGGAGGGAGGGAGAGACGGAAGGAGGGAGGGAAAGACGGAAGGAGGGAGGGAGAGATGGAAGGAGGGAGGGAGAGATGGAGGGAGGGAGGGAGAGATGGAGGGAGGGAGGGAGAGACGGAGGGAGGGAGGGAGGAAGAGAGAGTGGTTAAGAGTGAGGGAGGGAGAGAGGTTGGTCAAGAGGTGGGAGAGTGCAGTTAAGTGGGAGGGAGAGAAAGGGGTGGGCAGGGAAGGGAGGGAGGGAGGAAGAGGGAGTGGTTAAGATAGAGGGAGGGAGAGAGGTTGGCCAAGAGGGAGGGAGTGAGGTAGAGAGGGTGAGGAGGAAGAGGGATGCTGGGTGAGAGGGAGGGAAAGAGATGGAGGGTGAAAGAGAGGAAGAGGGTGGGACAGTGCAGTTAAGTGGGAGGGAGAGAGAGAGGCGGAGAGGGGTAGGGAGGTAGGGAGGGAGAGGGAGTGGTTAAGATAGAGGGAGGGAGAGAAGTTGGATAAGAGGGTGGGAGTGAAGGATGAAGTGACAGAGAGAGGAAGATGGAGTGGTTAAGACTGAGGGAGGTAGGGAGTGAGAGAGTGCTGGAGGAAGAGAGAGGGAGGGAGAGAGTGAGAAGGATGAAGTGACAGAGAGAGGAAGATGGAGTGGTTAAGACTGAGGGAGGTAGGGAGTGAGAGAGTGCTGGAGGAAGAGAGAGCGAGGGAGAGAGTGAGAGAGGTAGGGAGGGAGAGGGAGTGGTTAAGATAGAGGGAGGGAGAGAAGTTGGATAAGAGGGTGGGAGTGAAGGAGGAAGTGACAGAGAGAGGAAGAGGGAGTGGCTAAGAGTGGGAGAGGTAGGGAGTGAGAGAGTGCTGGAGGAAGAGAGAGCGAGGGAGAGAGTGAGAGAGGTAGGGAGGGAGGGAGAGAGGTAGGGAGGGAGAAAGAGGGTGTGGTAAGGGGGAGGGACAAAGACAGATAGGTCTCATTATTCCATTTTTAATTTAATATATATATATATATATATATATATATATATATATATATATATATATATATATATACACTCAACCGCAAAACAAACCGACCACTTCATATTTGTCGTATTAAAAGCTAATTTTCATCAATTTTCTTTATGTGGCTATTCTAGTTATTAGAGAGAATTTAGAGTCTAAGTCCATTGAACTAATCCCTTCAGGATTAGTAAACAATTAGATAAAACTCAGATTAGATTTATTTGTCGTCAAGTTGATCTATTCTAAACTGTAAGTAGTTTTGTCGCACATTTAAACATCTTTAATTATTAACCGAGCATTTTCTTTAATTAATGTTTTATTTTTATTTCGGTCCAGAATAATGGCTCTTTCAAACTTAGATGGAAGGCCGGAGCTTACGTTACATTCCCGAAACGCTTCGGCTAGCCAAGTCTACCGTTCGCTGTAATAAAAATGAAGAATAATTTTTTTTTTAAATGTGTTAATTTATTTTTTTATTTTGTATTTTTGTGTAAATAATCAATAAAAATTATTCACTTTTGGCAGATTTTGTTTAAATAACCTATAGATTAACCAATTATTTTAATTAAAAAGATTAATATACATATATATTAAGTATTTAACAAAATTATAAGACTAAATCTAAGTGTCCGGTTTTTTTTTTGCGGTTGAGTATATATATATATATATATATATATATATATATATATATATATATATATATATATATATACCCACACACACACATACAGTCTACTTACGCTGAGCATGAGTCTACCGCTATTCCTCTAGGTTTGTCAGCAGATCCCAGTTTGACTACAATCTGTGGTCCAGCAGATATATTGGCGAATGCAGCTCGGTAGATGGTAGCAGCATTGTTGCACGTCCAATAGAGGCAGTTCTCGACCGGCTCATAACTCAGACCTTCAACGCTCCCCTGCCCTGCAAGGAAGAATCATTAGCTATACGTGAGATGAGAGGGATATACAGAAGGGGAGAGATAGTCAGAGATGGAGTGCGGTGGAGAGAGAGGGAGGAGGGAGGGAGATATAGAGAGGGGGGAGTGGGGAAGAAAACAGGGAGGTTGAGTGAGGGAAAGAAAAGAAGTAGGGTTGGGGAAAGAGGGGAAGAGGGAGAAAACGGAAGGAAAGAGGGAAAATGAGGGGGAGAGATGGGAAAAAAAGAGCTAGAGAGAGAGTGGGCAAGAAAAGGGAGAGAGGGGAAGAAAACAGGGAGGGAGAGAGAGTGAAAGATAAGGGGGAAGGGGAGAGAGGAAGATAAGGAGGAGAGGGAGAGGGGGAGAAGGAAAGAGGAAGATGGAGTGGGAGAGGGGAAGAAAAGATTAAGAGAGAGAGGGGGGAGGGAAAGAAAAGAGGTAGAGAGAGAATGGGCAATAAAAGGGAGAGAGGGAAAGAAAAGAGGGAGGGAGAGCGGGAGAAGAAAAAAGGAAAGATGGAGTGGGAGAGGGGGAGAAGAAAAGAGGAAGATGGAGTGGGAGAGGGGAAGAAAAGATTAAGAGAGAGAGGGGGAAGAAAGGGGCAGAGGTAGGGTTTGGGTAAAAGAGGGAGAGAGAGGAAGGGGAAGAAAAGAGGGAGAGAGAGGAAGGGGAAGAAAAGAGGGAGAGAGAGGAAGGGGAAGAAAAGAGGGAGAGAGAGGAAGGGGAAGAAAAGAGGGAGAGAGAATGAAAAGTAGTTACACAAGGTTATTATCTCAGACCTAAATTATTTATTTTAGCTATACTATATGCAAACAAAATTCCAAATATCTCCGATATTATGAGCCTGAGTGTAAAATGATTTCATTATTAATAAAATGAATCAGCTGTTATATGGGTTAAATTAAAGCAGCTGTTTTTTTTTAAATTAATTAATTACGTCAAATCAGCTGATTTCATTATTAATACATTATTGAATTAAAACAGCTGATTTTATTATATTAGATTTTTATTTTAAATCAGCTGATTTCAGTATTAATAAAATAAATCAGCTGATAAATGGGATAAATTAAGTCAGCTGTTATATGAGATATATTAAATCAGCTGATTTCACTATTAATACATTATTAAATTAAATCAGCTGATTTTATTATATTAGATTTTTATTTTAAATCAGCTGTTAAATGGGATAAATTAAGTCAGCTGTTATATGAGATATATTAAATCAGCTGATTTCATTATTAATACATTATTAAATTAAATCAGCTGATTTTATTATATTAGATTTTTATTTTAAATCAGCTGTTAAATGGGATAAATTAAGTCAGCTGTTATATGAGATATATTAAATCAGCTGATTTCATTATTAATACATTATTAAATTAAATCAGCTGATTTCAGTATTAATAAAATAAATCAGCTGTTAAATGGGATAAATTAAGTCAGCTGTTATATGAGATATATTAAATCAGCTGATTTCATTATTAATACATTATTAAATTAAATCAGCTGATTTTATTATATTAGATTTTTATTTTAAATCAGCTGTTAAATGGGATAAATTAAGTCAGCTGTTATATGAGATATATTAAATCAGCTGATTTCATTATTAATACATTATTGAATTAAATCAGCTGATTTTATTATATTAGATTTTTATTTTAAATCAGCTGATTTCAGTATTAATAAAATAAATCAGCTGTTAAATGGTTTATATTAAATCAGCTGTTATATGAGATATATTAAATCAGCTGATTTCATTATTAATACATTATTGAATTAAATCAGCTGATTTTATTATATTAGATTTTTATTTTAAATCAGCTGTTAAATGCGATAAATTAAGTCAGCTGTTATATGAGATATATTAAATCAGCTGATTTCATTATTAATACATTATTAAATTAAATCAGCTGATTTCAGTATTAATACATTATTGAATTAAATCAGCTGATTTCAGTATTAATAAAATAAATCAGCTGTTAAGTGGTTTATATTAAATCAGCTGTTATATGAGATATATTAAATCAGCTGATTTCATTATTATTAAATTAAATGGGGGATTAGAGTATAATGAAAAATCCTAAATATCTCCGTTATTATGAGCCTGAGAGTAAAATGTTATAGAACCAATTTTGTTGAACTATTGATGCTCTACAATTGTTGTTATATGCACTTTTTCTCTATCGTAAATATTAACCGAGATATTAGTATTTTTCTTTAATAAAGTGTTGACCAAGATTAGTATCTCAGACCTAATCTATTTATTTTAGCTAAAATTCCAAATATCTCCGTTATGATGAGCCTGAGAGTAAAATGTTATAGAACCAATCTTGTTGAACTATTGATGCTCTACAATTGTTGTTATATGCACTTTTGTCATACTTACTTTCAATGAGTACCCTGTGATTGGTGCCGTTGAAATGGACAGCATTGATGGAGCCCCGCTGAATATCGGAATAGTAGAGCGTCTTCTCGTTGTAGTTGTGAGCTAAGCCGATGGCATTCCTCATCAGATTGGCATCCTGGATCGCCTGGAACGGAGGGTTCAGGTCGCTCTCGTCCGTTATGTGGATAGACTCAATACGGACAACACGTGAATACATTAGGAACACGTCATAATCTGAAATAAAAGATATAAACATTCATTAGAGTAATTATTCAGTGAAAGTAGAGAAGGAGATATAGAGAGGGAGGGAGAGAGTGGGGGAAGGAGAGAGGGAGATATAGGAGTGAGAGAGAAAGGGAAGAGGGAGGGGAGATAGAGGGGTGAAGGAGGAGGGAGTAGGAGAGGAGACGGAGATAGAGAGGGAGGAAGAGAGAGTGGGGGGAAGGAGGGGGAGAATAGAGAGAAGAGGGGGGAGGGAAGAGGGAGATGAGAGAAAAAGAGGGAAGAAGAGAGTTATATATAAGGAGGGGAAGGGTGAGGGGGGAAGAGAGAGGATGGGAGAGAGTGGAGGGAGGGAGAGAGAGAGGAGGTGGGAGAGAGTGGAGAGAGAGGGGATGAGTGAGAGTGGAGGGAGGGGGTGGGAGAGAGTGGAGAGAGGGAGTGAGAGGGGGTGGGAGAGAATGGAGAGAGAGGGGGTGGGCGAGAGTGGAGAGAGAGGGGGTGGGAGAGAGTGGAGAGAGAAGGGTGGGAGAGAGTGGAGAGAGAAGGGTGTGGGAGAGTGGAGAGAGAGGGGTGGGGGAGAGTGGAGGGAGGAGGGTGGAGAGAGAGGAAAGAGAGGGGATGAGTGAGAGTGGTGGGAGGGAGTGGAGAGAGAGGAAGAGAGAGGGGGTGAGTGAGAGTGGAAAGAGAGGGGGTGGGAGAGAGTGGAGAGAGAGAGGGAGGAGGGTGGAGAGAGTGGANAAGAGAGGGGATGAGTGAGAGTGGAGCGAGTAGGATGTAGAGAGAGGAAAGAGTGGGGATGAGAGAGAGTGGGGATAGAGAATGGAGGAAGGAAGAGAGAGGGGGTGGGAGAGAGAGGGGGTGGGAGAGAGTGGAGAGAGAGGGGGTGGTAGAGTGTGGAGAGAGAGGGGATGAGTGAGAGTGGAGGGAGGAGGGTGGAGAGAGTGGAAAGAGAGGGGATGAGTGAGAGTGGGGAGAGAGCGTGGAGGGAGGTTGAGAGAGGGGGTGGGAGAGATAGGGGGTGGGAGAGAGGGGAGTGAGAGGGGGTGGGAGAGAGTGGAGAGAGAGGGGATGAGTGAGAGTGGAGGGAGGAGGGTGGAGGGAGGAAGAGAGAGGGGGTGGGAGATAGAGGGGGTGGGAGAGAGTGGAGAGAGAGGGGGTGGGAGAGAGTGGAGAGAGAGGGGATGAGTGAGAGTGGAGGGAGGAGGGTGGAGAGAGTGTAGAGAGAGGGGATGCTTGAGAGTGGGGAGAGAGAGTGGAGGGAGGAAGAGAGAGGGGGTGGGAGAGGGTGGAGAGAGGGGGTGAGTTCGGCACCCTTTCGGCTGGGACTAAGGATTTTATGCAGCGAGTCGCTCACTAGATAAATGGAAGCCACGACTCTAGCTCTACCGACTGTACGGCTAATAGGGAGGGCTTATCTACAGCTGGCCACCCTTTCGGCTGGGACTAAGGATTTTATGCAGCGAGTCGCTCACTAGATAAATGGAAGCCACGACTCTAGCTCTACCGACTGTACGGCTAATAGGGAGGGCTTATCTACAGCTGGGCACCCTTTCGGCTGGGACTAAGGATTTTATGCAGCGAGTCGCTCACTAGATAAATGGAAGCCACGACTCTAGCTCTACCGACTGTACGGCTAATAGGGAGGGCTTATCTACAGCTGGGCACCCTTTCGGCTGGGACTAAGGATTTTATGCAGCGAGTCGCTCACTAGATAAATGGAAGCCACGACTCTAGCTCTACCGACTGTACGGCTAATAGGGAGGGCTTATCTACAGCTGGCCACCCTTTCGGCTGGGACTAAGGATTTTATGCAGCGAGTCGCTCACTAGATAAATGGAAGCCACGACTCTAGCTCTACCGACTGTACGGCTAATAGGGAGGGCTTATCTACAGCTGGCCACCCTTTCGGCTGGGACTAAGGATTTTATGCAGCGAGTCGCTCACTAGATAAATGGAAGCCACGACTCTAGCTCTACCGACTGTACGGCTAATAGGGAGGGCTTATCTACAGCTGGGCACCCTTTCGGCTGGGACTAAGGATTTTATGCAGCGAGTCGCTCACTAGATAAATGGAAGCCACGACTCTAGCTCTACCGACTGTACGGCTAATAGGGAGGGCTTATCTACAGCTGGGCACCCTTTCGGCTGGGACTAAGGATTTTATGCAGCGAGTCGCTCACTAGATAAATGGAAGCCACGACTCTAGCTCTACCGACTGTACGGCTAATAGGGAGGGCTTATCTACAGCTGGCCACCCTTTCGGCTGAGGATTTTATGCAGCGAGTCGCTCACTAGATAAATGGAAGCCACGACTCTAGCTCTACCGACTGTTCTGTACAACTTACCCAGGCATTTAGTCCTGTCGGGCGATACATAGCCGTGCGGGCAGACGCAAACTGGATGCGTTCCGTTGAACAGGCAGAGAGCTGGGCAGCTGTGAACTGCACAAGGATTCGTACCTGCAACAGAAATATCAAAGCTCTCTTGAAAACAATATTTGGTATTTAAGCTTGGAATAATGCGGTTTATTATATAACAGAGTATTGTTTATGCGACACGAGCAGGAGTGGGGCTTTGCTCGAGGATGAAAACTGAAAAATGCAAATATCTCGGCTAATATTCAAGATAGAGAATAAATGTATATAACAATATTTATAGGAAATTTAATTTGCAATAAGATTGGTTATGTACAATTTTTAAATCCGATGCACTATAACTGAGACATTTCCAATTTCCTAAATAAATAAAGTCTTGCACAAGATTAATATCTCAGACCTAATCTATTTATAACAAAAATTCCAAATATCTCCGTTATTATGAGCCTGAGAGTAAAATGTTATAGAACCAATCTTGTTGAACTATTGATGCTCTACAATTGTTGTTATATGCACTTTTTCTCTATCGTAAATATTAACCGAGATATTAGCGTTTTTCTTTAATAAAGTGTTTAGTATCTCAGACCTAATCTATTTATTTTAGCTATAATTCCAAATATCTCCGTTATTATGAGCCTGAGAGTAAAATGTTATAGAACCAATCTTGTTGAACTATTGATGCTCTACAATTGTTGTTATATGCACTTTTTCTCTATCGTGAATATTAACCGAGATATTAGCGTTTTTCTTTAATAAAGTGTTTAGTATCTCAGATCTAATCTATTTATTTTAGCTATAATTCCAAATATCTCCGTTATTATGAGCCTGAGAGTAAAATGTTATAGAACCAATCTTGTTGAACTATTGATGCTCTACAATTGTTGTTATTTGCACTTTTTCTCTATCGTAAATATTAACCGAGATATTAGGATTTGTTTCAGTTTTCACCGTTAGGTTATCTTAAATCAGCTGATTTTATTATTAATAAAATGAATCAGCTGTTATATGGGTTAAATTAAATCAGCTGATTTTTGATAATTTAATTAATTATGTCAAATCAGCTGATTTCAGTATTAATAAAATAAATCAGCTGTTAAATGGTTTATATTAAATCAGCTGTTATATGAGATATATTAAATCAGCTGATTTCATTATTAATACATTATTGAATTAAATCAGCTGATTTCATTATTAATACATTATTGAATTAAATCAGCTGATTTTATTATATTAGATTTTTATTTTAAATCAGCTGTTAAATGGGATAAATTAAGTCAGCTGTTATATGCGATATATTAAATCAGCTGATTTCATTATTATTAAATTAAATGGGGGATTAGAGTGTAATGAAAAATCCCAAATATCTCCGTTATTATGAGCCTGAGAGTAAAATGTTATAGAACCAATCTTGTTGAACTATTGATGCTCTACAATTGTTGTTATATGCACTTTTTCTCTATTGTAAATATTAACCGAGATATTAGCGTTTTTCTTTAAATAAATAAAGAGCCAATGTTCTTCAGAACTATTGTTAATACAAACAAGTTTAAGCATGTTTTTAATGAAAGGATTTCGCTTAATTCTACCAAAATATTGAAATCTTTTATATATATATGTTATATATATATATATATATATATATATATATATATATATATATCTTCAAAAGATTCCCACAATTACCGGAATGTTACAATAAAATCTCCAAAGCCCACGTGTAAAATACATGTTAAAAGCTCGTCTAACTGAAAAATGGCGACAACAACGGACTGTAACTAATAAAGGACGACATTTAAAACTTTTCATTCCGAACATTAACGCATATTTCAACAGCGAATACATACAGACAGACTTTTACATTACACAATTAGTAACGGGACACGGCTCGGCTAAATTCTTACTACCGACGATTCGACATAAAAGACAACAATACTTGCCGCTGTGATTACTCGACTCGACAAACAGCTAAACACTTAATATACGATCGCAGACTACTGACTAACCGACGACAAAAACTAAAACAAGACATTGAACAAAAAAAAGGCCAAAATTTCCAATAGAAGAAGACGAGTTATTTTTAAAATATAATAACGCTTTTAAAATATTCGCAGAACACGCTTTCGATACAATTAATCGGTCGAATACTTATTACAGCCGATACAACTACTATACTTAAAATATTTATGCATATTCATTATTTCTTTTCTCTTTTTCTTTTTAAGACTAATAATCATGTTTTTATATGCTTTTACTTTAATTTAACGTTGTTATTGTTAATTCTTTATATATATATATATATATATATATATATATATATATATATGTCATAGTTTTGAAATAATCTATGTATAAATTAATTGTAGTCCACTCCAAATGCATGTGATATGCTAACTTGCATCGGACATGCAGAAACAAATAAACGGCCTTCTTATAGCCCGCACTATACCAACGAAACAATTAAAATATATATATATATATATATATATATATATATATATATATATATATATATATATTTTGATACCTTTTTGCCGAGCCTTTGAGAATATAGTCATGTCCTTGAGTGATTCGCTGAGTGAGTGAGCTATGAGGGTTGTAGTGTTGGTAGTCAGGTTGAGTTTCTTGATGCTGCCTTTTTCCTCGTGTCTAAGCAAAGAAGGAGGTGGTTAATAGTGTGTGTGAGAGAGAGAGAAGGAGGAGTGGGGGAGAGAGGGAGAGAGAGAGGAGAGAGAGAGAGAGAGAGAGAGAGAGGGGGGGGGGGGGAGAGTGAAGGGAAGGAGGAGAGAGAGAGAGTGAGGGGGGGGAGGAGAGAGGGAGAGAAGGGGGGAGGAGTGAGAGAGAGGTTGAGGGAGGGAGAGAGATAGAGAGAGGGGGGGAGTGAGAGAGGGGAGGAGAGAGAGAGTGAGGGGGGAGGAGAGTGGAAGAGAAGGGGGGGGGGGAGGAGAGTGGAAGAGAAGGGGGGGAGGAGAGTGGAAGAGAAGGGGGGAGGAGAGTGGAAGAGAGAGGGGGGGAGGAGAGAGAGAGAGAGAGAGAGAGAGAGAGAGAGAGAGAGAGAGAGAGAGAGAGAGAGAGAGAGAGAGAGAGAGAGAGAGAGAGAGAGAGAGAGAGAGAGAGAGAGAGAGAGAGAGAGAGAGAGAGAGAGAGAGAGAGAGGGGGGGGGAGAGAGAGAGAGCTACAGCTTACAGGTCTATCCAGAGTATAGTATTGTTGTAGTATGTCAGTGCAATGGGTGACCTCAGCCCTTCAGCGAGGACTATCTCCATCCCTGTCCCGTTGTAGAATATTCGCGAAATAGTCCCATTACCGCTGTTGCACCAATAGATACGCTGTGTCTGCAAAATAAACGATTCCATTAGCACATTGAGCGAATAGCATTGATGAATATAGCACATATTAACATACTAGAGTAGGACCATCTATAGACAAGGAACGTCTACATATAGACAAGGGATGTATATATAGTTATAGTTACAGGAGTAAGCAAGGGATATATAGACAGGGAATGAATAGATAGACAAGGAACAAATACATTCAGTCATGGCAGAAGGCTTTTATCTTATAGACAAGGAATGCCATTATATAGACAAGGAACGCCTACATATGGACAAGGGATGTATATATAGTTACAGGAGTAAGCAAGACATGTATAGACAAAGAAACTTACGAAAGCAAGGAGAAAAAGTAAGGAGCAACTGGTATATATAGACAAGGAAAATATAGAGAGAGGGTTTAACTTTAGACAAGGACAATCTACATATAGTCAAGGAACGTCTATATTTAGACAAGGAATGTATATATAGTTACAGAAGTAAGCAAGGGATAATAGACAAGGAATGAATCTATTTAGGCAAGGAACAAACACATTTAACCATGACAATAGGCTTTTATCTTATAGACAAGGAATTTTGTTATATAGACAAGGAACGTCTACATATAGACAAGGGATGTATATATAGTGTAAAGTATAAAGAAAGGGATATATAGACAAAGAAACTTGTGAAGACAAGGATAAAAAGTAATGAGCAAGTGGTATATACACAGAGGGTTTAACTTTAGACAAGGAACATGTAGACAAGGAATGTATATATAGTTACAGGAGTAAGCATGGGATATATAGACAGGGAATGAGTAGATAGACAAGGAACAAATACATTTAGCCATGACAATAGGCTTTTATCTTATAGACAAGGAATGTTGTTATATAGACAAGGAACGTCTACATATAGACAAGGGATGTATATATAATATAAACGATGAAGCAAGGCATATATAGACAAAGAAATTTAAGGAAAGTGGTACATAGACAAGGAACATACAGACAGGAGGGTCAACTTTAGACAAGGAACTTCTACAAATAGACAAGGAACATCTACATGTAGACAAGGAAACTTATAAAACATGTAGAAAAATTAAGGAGTAAGTAGTATATAGACAAGGAAGATATAGTCAGGAGGGTTCAACTATAGACAAGGAACTTCTACAAATAGACAAGGAACATCTACAAGTAAAAAAGGAAACTTATAAACACAAGTAGATAAATTAAGGGGCAAGTGGTATATAGACAAGGAAGATATAGTCAGGAGGGTTCAACTATAAACAAGGAACGTCTATACATAGACAAGGAAACTTATAAAACAAGTAGAAAAATTAAAGAGCAAGTAGTATATAGACAAGGAACATATAGTCAGGAAGGTCCAAATATAGACAAGGAACGTCTATTTATAGACAAGAAACATCTACATGTAGACAAGGAAACTTATAAACACAAGTAGATAAATTAGGAGCGAGTGGTATTTAGACAAGGAAAATATAGTCAGGAGAGTTCAACTATAAACAAGGAACGTCTATACATAGACAAGGAACATCTACATGTAGACAAAGAAACTTATAAAACAAGTAGAAAAATTAAGGAGCAAGTAATATATTGACAAGGGAGATATAGTCAGGAGGTTTCAACTATAGACAAGGAACTTCTACAAATAGACAAGGAACATCTACATGTAGACAAGGAAACTTATAAACACAAGTAGATAAATTAAGGGGCAAGTGGTATATAGACAAGGGAGATATAGTCAGGAGGGTTCAACTATAAACAAGGAACGTCTACATATAGACAAGGAACGTCTACATATAAACAAGGAACATCTACATATGGACAAGGAACGTCATTATATAGACAAGGAAACTTACATCATAATCCAGTACAATATCATTTATAACGCTTCCTTCAGTAAGATTCACTATCCTTCTCATATTGGAGCCGTCGAGGCCTGAAGCAGCAATCCACGGAGGTTTAGAATTGTCCGACCTGGCAAATAAACAATAAGTAAATAAATATATATATATATATATATATATATATATATATATATATATATATATACAGAGACTTAGAAATGCAATGTATAGTTAATCATGTATATATAGCAAGTGGTATATAGACAAGGAATGTATAGACAGTGGACAGGCTCGGCTTATATATAGACAAGGACCGTCTAATATATAGACAAGGAATATGTATATATAGTATAAAGTAGTAAGCAAGGGATATATAGACAAAGAGACTTAGAAATGCAATGTATAGTTAATCGTGTATATATAGCAAGTGGTATATAGACAAGGAATGTATAGACAGATGCCAGGCTTGGCTTATATATAGACAAGGAACACCTACATATAGACAAGGAACACCTACATATAGACAAGGATGTATATATAGTGTAAATGTGCAAGCAAGAGTTATATAGACAAAGAGACTTAGAAATGCAATGTATAGTTAACCTTGTATATATAGCAAGTAGTATATAGACAAGGAATGTATAGACATAGGACAGGCATGGTTTATTGATAGACAAGGAACACCTACATATAGACAAGGGATTTATATATAGTTAAAGTTACAGGAGTAAGCAAGGGATATATAGACAAGGAATGAATAAATAGACAAGGAACAAATACATTCAGTCATGGCAGAAGGCTTTTATCTTATAGACAAGGAATGCCATTATATAGACAAGAAACGTCTACATATAGACAAGGGATGTATATATAGTTAAAGTTACAGGAGTAAGCAAGGGATATATAGACAGGGAATGAGTAGATAGACAAGGAACAAATACATTCAGTCATGGCAGAAGGCTTTTATCTTATAGACAAGGAATGCCATTATATAGAGAAGGAACGTCTACATATAGACAAGGGATGTATATATAGTTAAAGTTACAGGAGTAAGCAAGGGATATATAGACAAGGAATGAATAAATAGACAAGGAACAAATACATTCAGTCATGGCAAAAGGCTTTTATCGCGCAAGCAAGAGATATATAGACAAGGACCATCTAGATATAGACCAGGAATATCATTATTTAGACAATCAATATTTTTATATAGACAAGAAACATCAATATATAGACAAGGAATATCATTATATAGACAAAGAATATTTTTATATAGACAAGAAACGTCTACATACAGACAAGGGATGTATATATATTGTAAAGGCGCAATAAGAGAGATATAGACAAGGACCATCTAGATATAGACCAGGAATATCATTATATAGACAAGGAATATCATTATATAGACAAAGAATATTTTTATATAGTCCAGAAACGTCTACATATAGACAAGGGATGTATATATAGTGTAAAGGCGCAAGCAAGAGATATATAGACAAGGACCATCTAGATATAGACCTGGAATATCATTATATAGACAAAGAATATTTTTATATAGACAAGAAACATCAATATTTAGACAAGGAATATCATTATATAGACAAAGAATATTTTTATATAGTCCAGAAACGTCTACATATAGACAAGGGATGTATATATAGTGTAAAGAAGGAAGCAAGGGATATATAGACAAGGAACATATAGTCAGAGGAGGAGGAAGAGGAATAAATATATATATATATATATATATATATATATATATATATATATATATATATATATATATAAATATATATATATATAATACATTGTCTGGGACACACCAGTTGTGTGCAGCTAAGCATATTTCCCATCGTGAAGTTCTCCAATAGATAAATGTACATGCTGCTAAACACTCAACACGACCGCAGCAATATTACAGCGAATAAATACATGATGCTAATGAGAAATATATCGGGCGATTTTAACAACCACACACAACGGAAAGAAAAACAATTACTCAAATATATCAGAATATAACGTATTAATTTTATCGCAAACTATTTACTATATCTAGTGCTGTAATTTATAATGAATCGGAACATATTTGCAGGTATCTCGTGTAATAAAGGTCTCTCGAAAACAATATTTGGTATTTAAGCGTTGGAATAATGCGGTTTATTATATAACAGAGTATTGTTTATGCGACACGAGCAGGAGTGGGGCTTTGCTCGAGGATGAAAACTGAAAAATGCAAATATCTCGGCTAATATTCAAGATAGAGAATAAATGTATATAACAATATTTATAGTAAATTTAATTTACGATAAGATTGGTTCTAGCAAAAGCTACTTTTAATAACACAAAAAACCACTTTTGTTACGGTGCACGTTTGCCTAAAAACAAATAGAAAATGAAATATCGCGAATTTTTTATTGAGGCCTCCGTTATAACCGCCACTCCCGTTCGAACCTAAAAAAAAATAATACAGCTTATAATAGTGGAAGAATTAATGCTGATTTACGTATAGAGTTTTGTTAAGTTCGGTTAAATAATTAGCACCCGATAAAATTGTCGGCTTTAATTTTTTAGTGTATGTCTCGTTTATAATTTTTTATACGACGAAAGTGAATATAACAAAAGTTACTCTAAATAGCAAAACAAACAACTTTTGTTCTGTGTGTATTTGGCGAGAAACCAATTTGAAACGAAATATGGTTCTATTTAATTTGAGTCGTCCGTTGGTAGCGCCACTCCTACCTCCATCTGCCTTGGGCTGATTTGTGAATCTAAACCATCCACTGCATCACCCAAACGCATACAATTCATTCAAATCGCTCCAGCCGTTTAGGAACAGCTCACTCGCATACACACAACTACACTAGAATTATATATATATATATATATATATATATATACACTCAACCGCAAAAAGAACCGGACACTTCATATTTGTTGTATTAAAAGCTAATTTTCATCAATTTTCTTTATGTGGCTATTCTAGTTATTACATAGAATTTAGAGTCTAAGTCCATCGAACTAATCCCTTCAGGATTAGTAAACAATTAGATAAAACTCAGATTAGTTTATTTGTCGTCAAGTTGATCTATTCTAAACTGTAAGTAGTTTTGTCGCACATTTAAACATCTTTAATTATTAACCGAGCATTTTCTTTAATTAATGTTTTATTTTTATTTCGGTCCAGAATAACGGCTCTTTCAAACTTAGATGGAAGGCCGCAGCTTACGTTACATTGCCGAAACGCTTCGGCTAGCCAAGTCTACCATTCACTGGAATAAAAATGAAGAATAATTTTTTTTTTTTAAATGTGTTAATTTATCTTTTTATTTTGTATTTTTTTGTAAATAATCAATAAAAATTATTCACTTTTGGCAGATTTTGTTTAAATAACCTATAGATTAACCAATCATTTTAATTAAAAAGATTAATATACATATATATTAAGTATTTAACAAAATTATAAGACTAAATCTAAGTGTCCGGTTTTTTTTGCGGTTGAGTGTGTGTGTGTGTATATATATATATATATATATATATATATATATATATATATATATATATATATATATATAATTAACAGAACAATCATCCAGCAATAGGGTCGACAGCTAGTGAGTGTATGGTTTCCACTCCTGAATGAACTACGACATAGCGATGGCTTCCGTTCAGCTTGGCAACTTCTATAACGTTCATCTTAGGATCGGCCCAATAGATATTGCCTGGAAAATTAGAAAAGAAAAAACATTAGACAAGGAACGTCTGTATTAAGAGGTAAGGATAGCATATCTAGATAGGAGAGGGAGAGGGAGAGGGAGAGAGGGAGAGAGGGAGAGAGGGAGAGAGGGAGAGAGAGAGAGAGAGAGAGAGAGAGAGAGAGAGAGAGAGAGAGAGAGAGAGAGAGAGAGAGAGAGAGAGAGAGAGAGAGAGAGAGAGAGAGAGAGAGACAGAGAAGAGAGAGAGAGAGAGAGAGAGAGAGAGAGAGAGAGAGAGAGAGAGAGAGAGAGAGAGAGAGAGAGAGAGAGAGAGAGAGAGAGAGAGAGAGAGAGAGAGAGAGAGAGAGAGAGAGAGAGAGAGAGAGAGAGAGAGAGAGAGAGAGAGAGAGAGGAACTTTATAGTAATACATATAGACAAGGAAATTAACATTTAGACAAGGAATGTATATATAGTCCAAAGGGATATATAGACAAAGGCCTAGCTGGCTTATTTATAGACAAGGAAAGACTACACAAGAGGATACGACTTTAGACAAGCAACATCTACATATAGACAAGGTCTGTATATATAGTGTAAAAAAGGAAGCAAGGGATATATAGACAATGAAGCTTACTAACATATTGGCAGTGGAGGACTCAACTTTATACAAGGAACGCCCACTTTTAGACAAGGAACATCTACATTTAGACAAGGAACTTATATATAGTGTAAAGAAGCAAGCCAGGGATATATAGACAAGGAAATTTAGAATAACAAGGAGATGAGTAAAGAGCAAGTGGTATTTAGACAAGGAAAGTATAGGCAGAGGAGGGCACAGCTTTACACAAGGAACGATATAGAACGAAGACAAGGAACATCTACATTTAGACAAGGAATGTATATATAGTGTAAAGAAGCAAGCAAGGGATATATAGACAATGAAACTTAGAAAAACAAGGAGATAAGTAAAGAGCAAGTGGTATATACAGAAGGAATATGCATGTATAAACAAACAGGAGGCATGTATAGACAAGAAACATCTATATTTAGACAAGGAATGTATATACGAGTATAGACAATGAAAGTTAGAAAAACAAGGAGATAAGTAAAGAGCAAGTGATATATAGACAAGGAATATGCATATATAAACAAACAGGGGCATATATAGACAAGGAACATCTACATTTAAACAAGGAATATTCATATATAATCAAACAGGAGGCATGTATAGACAAGGAACATCTGCATTTAGACAAGGAATATGTATATATAGTGTAAAGGAGGAAGTGACTGACGGATATATATACAATGAACATCTAGGCTTAGACAAGCAGTGTATATATCTGAGTTAAAAAACAGAGGGGGGGGGGGCTTGTAGAGATATATTAAACTCTACTTTAGACAAGGAACAAAATGATTTACACAACTCACCAGCAATCCAATCGACAGCCAAGCCTGAAACAGAAAAACATACAATTTAAAATTTCAGATTATATACAAAAAACAATTAATAAATAAAAAATATGTGTGTGACAGAGGGACTGCTGTTTATCTACCTTCCTATCTATCTGTCTATCTACCTTTCTATCTGTCTGTCTATCTACCATTCTATCTATCTGTCTATCTTCCTTTCTATCTGTCTTCCTATCTACCTTACTATCTATCTGTCTATCTACTTTATCTATCTGTCTATCTACTTTTCTATCTGTCTGCCTATCTACCTTTCTATCTATCTGTCTATCTACATTTCTAGTTTTCTGACTATCTATCTTTCCACCCATCTGTCTACCTAACACTCTTATCTATCTGTCTACCTAACACGATTATCTACCTGTCTGTCTACCTAACACTCTTATCTATCTCTCTGCCTATATTGCTGTCTATCTATCTCTGTCTATCTTTCTATCTATCTATCTCTCGGCCTATCTATCTTTCTATCTATCTCTCTGCCTATATTGCTGTCTATCTATCTCTGTCTATCTTTCTATCTATCTATCTCTCGGCCTATCTATCTTTCTATCTATCTCTCTGCCTATATTGCTGTCTATCTATCTCTCCGTCTATCTTTCTATCTATCTCTCTGCCTATATTGCTGTCTATCTGTCTCTCTGCCTATCTTTCTATCTATCTCTCTGCCTATATTGCTGTCTATCTATCTCTCCGTCTATCTTTCTATCTATCTCTCTGCCTATATTGCTGTCTATCTGTCTCTCTGCCTATCTTTCTATCTATCTCTCTGCCTATATTGCTTGTCCTATCTATCCTCTCCGTCTATCTTTCTTATCTATCTCTCTGCCTATATTGCTGTCTATCTGTCTCTCCAATCTATCTTCTAACTTATCTATCTATCTCTTCTGCCGATATTGACATGCGTCTATAATATCTCTCCATCTATCTTTCTATCTATCTATCTATCTCTCTGCCTATATTGCTGTCTATCTGTCTCTCTGTCTATCTTTCTATCTATCTCTCTGCCTATATTGCTGTCTATCTGTCTCTCTGTCTATCTTTCTATCTATCTCTCTGCCTACATTGTTGTCTATCTATCTCTCTGCCTATCTTTCTATCTATCTCTCTGCCTATATTGCTGTCTATCTATCTCTCCGTCTATCTTTCTATCTATCCTATCTCTCTGCCTTTTTTGCTGTTTTTTTACTTGGGTCTATCGTATCTCTCCGTTCTATAATTCTATCTATCTCATCTGCCTAAATTGCTGTCTATCTATCCTTCTCACATCTATCTTTTTGCTATGCATATTATGTATTTTTTTTTCAAATGCCTATCGTTCTGTCTATCTTTCGATCGCTTTGGCTACCTATCGATCAATCAATAAGTCTTTCAATTTTTTTCATCTATCTATCTAATAATCAATCTCTCTATCATTCTATCTACCAATCTACTCTACTATCTGTCTTATCTATTAAACACTACTCCAAGATATCGACATACCGGTTAGCCAGTCTACAGGCAGCGAGTCTACAGGTTCCTGGTTGCCGATCACCACTTCCCGCCCAGTCCCGTCTCTATGGACTCGGGTGACTGGTAAGTGTGAACAAATATGAACCTGGTAGATGTAGGAGTTAGCTGGGTTTTGATTTTGTGGCACTTTGGTGTGTGTGTTTGTGTGTGTGTGTGTGTGTGTGTGTGTGTGTGTGGTGTTTTACGGTATATTTTGTTTTCGTGTTGAGTTGTTTTAAGGGTTGGTGGGTGGTGGGGTGTGTGGTTGGGTTTTGGGTTGTTGGGCGAGCGGGTGGGGTTATGTGTGGGGGTGTTGGGTTAGGAGGGTTTGATGAGAGAAGAGAGCCACAGAGAGAAGAGGAAGACCAGAGAGCAAAAAGAAGAAGGAAGAGAGTAGAGTAGAAGAGAGCAAAGCGAGAGCACACAGAAAAGAACAAGAAACAAAAAAACGAGAGAAGATAGCAGCAGAGAAAGAAGCACAAGATCAGTTCATGGAGACTTTTTTAAAGGATTATTTTATGATTGTGACGTAAGTGTGCACTCTGTCGCTCGTGTTTGTGTGTGTGTGCTTCGTTCGTTGTGTGTTTGTGAGGAGAACAAGACAACATCTCAAACATTCATTATGATGCCACATTCTAAATTTATATGTTAATTAATTTATATATATATCTATCAAGAGAGATTTTAGAGAGAAACTTCCACCTCAACACACACACACTCTCTCTCTCTCTCTCTCTCTCTCTCTCTCTCTCTCTCTCATTCTCTCTCTCTCTCTCCATCGGTCTCTCTCACTCTCACACACACACACAAACACACACAACATACACACAGACACACACACACCCTCTCTCTCTCAACACACACACACACACACCCTCTTCTCCTCTCTCCTCTCTCACACAACACACACACACACACCCCCTCTCTCTCCTCTCTCCTTCTCTCTCGTCTCTCTCTTATCTCTCTCTCTCATCTCTCCTCTCTCTTCTCTCTCCCACACTCTTCCCTCACACTCTCTCTCACGTCATCTCTCACCATACTCTCTCTCACTCTCTCACACACACACACACACACACACACACATAAGCCCTCCACTCTCTCTCTCCCCACCACACCCACACACACACACACACCCACTCGACCCCACCCTCTCACACACACACTCCCACACTCACTCACACACTCACACAACACTCACACACAACCACACAACACACACACACCCCCACCCACACCCCCCCCCCCAAAAACCCCCCCCCCCCCAACAACCACACACAACCCCCCCCCCCCCACACCCACACACACACACACACACTCTCTCTCTCTCACACATCTCACACACTCTCTCTCTCTCTCTCTCACTCTCTCCTCTCACCACACACAACAACCCCACCACACACACAACACACACACACCCACACCCACTACTCTCTCTCACACACACACACACACCCTCCACACTACCTCTCTCTCTACACACACACACACACCCACACACACCACACTCCTCAACCCTCTCTCACTCTCTCAACACACACACACACACCTCTCTCTCTCGTCTCACCCACACACACGATCCCATCTCTCTCACCCCGACACTACTCTCACACACACACACCCCCTCTCTCTCTCTCACATCTCCCACAACCACAGCCCCCCCCCACACCATCTCTCTCACACACACACACCCCTCACACACACACCCTCACACTCTCAGCAACAACACACACACACACACACCCTCTATCAACCTCACACACACACACACACCCTCTCTCTCGCGTCTCACACACACAACACACACAACACACCACACACCCCTCTCTCATCCATCACCCCACACACACACCCTCACTCACTCCCACACACACCACACCACCCACACACCCTCTCTCTACACACACACCCCCACACCACCCCACCACCACAACCCCTCACACTCACACTCACCCTCTCACCACATCACACACACAACCCCACACACTCACTCTCACCAACCACACGCCACAACCCACACATCACCCTCTCTCTTTCACACACACACACATACACCACCTCTCACACTTCTTCTCTCACACTCATCTCACTCGACCCCCACCTCTCACCCCACTCACCCGACACACACTCACACCCTCACTCTCACTCTCTCCACAACCCAAACACACCCACACACACACCCACACTCTCTCTCTCTCTTCCACACACACACACACCCTCTCTCTCTCTCTCACTCCTCACACCCAACTCACTCACTCCCATCCTCTCTCTCTCTCTCTCTCACACACTACACACACCCACACAACACACACACCCACAACCCTCACCTTCTCGACATACACACACTCTCTCTCTCTCTCACCCACCCACCCACCACCCTCTCTCTCTCTCTCTCACACCCCACTCACACATAACACCCTCACTCACACACACACACACACACACACACACACACACACACCCTTTCTCTCTCTCACCCACACACACACCCTCTCTCTCTCTCTCTCTCTCTCTCTCTCTCTCTCTCTCTCTCTCTCTCTCTCCCCCACACACACACACACACACACACACACACACCCTCTCTCTCTCTCTCTCTCTCTCTCTCTCACACACACACACACACACACACACCCTCTCTCTCTCTCTCTCTCTCTCTCTCTCTCTCTCTCTCTCTATCTCTCTCCCTCCCCCACCCTCTCCTTACCTGCATCGAAGTCTATACTATCGGCCATAGATACCCTCGAGATTGGGCCGAGCACTTGGTCGTTGGCGTCGTTCTCCGTCAGCGAGATCCCTCGCATTTCGTAGTTGATGGAATAAATTATCAGCTCGTCAATACCTAAACACAATACACAATAAAGATATTATATAAAATAAATAAATATAATATATATATATATATATATATATATATATATATATAAAATTGTAACCTCTGTCTGTACATTGATTTTTTTCGCCAAATTTCACGATAACTTTTCGTTTCACATGTCATAGACACCATAACTGCATTTTGTTTCTTTCGTGTATGTTTGTTTGTTTGTTACCTTTTCACGCATAAACGGCTGAACCGAATTTTATGAAACCTGTTATGTATATTACTACTAACCCAACTTAGACTTTAGGCTATATTAAATTTGTCTGAGACGAACAGGAGTGGGGGTTATAAGGGAAGCATGAAATTAAAAATAGCGATATTTTGTTTCCTATTGGTTTTTCGGTAAATATACACATAACAAAAGTTGTTTATTTTGTTATTTAGAGTAACTTTTGTTATATACACTTTTGTCGTATACCAAAGTTTAAATGCGTTATACGCTAAAGATTATAGCGGGAGTCAACAATATTATTTGCCAAAAAAGACTCAACCGAACTAAATAAAACTCGGTACGTGTATTAGCAGTGAGGCCTTCATTATAATAAGCCATACCACCATTTCTAGGGACGGGCAGGAGTGGGGGTTATAAGGGAAGCCTGAAATTAAATATAGCGATATTTCGTTTTTTATTGGTTTTTCCGCAAATATAAACATAACATAAGTTGTTTATTTTGTTATTTGGAGTAACTTTTGTTATATACACTTTTGTCGTATACCTAAGTATAAATGAGTTATACGTTAAAACTTTAGCGGGAGCCAACAATTTTATTGGGCACTAACGGCTGAACCGAACTTAACAAAACTCGGTATGTCAACTAGCATTAATTCTTCCATGATTATAAGTGATATTAAAATTTTTAGGTGCGAACGGGCGGGGGGTATATATATATATATATATATATATATATTTATATATATATATATATATATATATATATATATATATATATATTCATGGTCTAAATTTATATGTTCCTTGTCTATGTATAAGCCATAGCTGTTGTCTGTCTATACTTTCCTTGTCTATATAGGACTTGCTATATATACATGATTAACCACACATTGCATTTCTAAATCTCTCTGTCTATATATATACATTCCTTGTCTATATTTTCCTTGTCTATATATCCATTGCTTACTCCTTTACACTATATATACATTCCTTGTCTAAATGTTCGTCGTCTATATAGTGATGTTCCTTGTCCGTACAACCCTGTTCCTTGTCTATATGCAGAAGGTCCTTGTCTATGTATAAGCCATACCTGGTTTCTGTCTATACTTTCCTTGTCTATATATCCCTTGCTTGCTCCTTTACACTATACATACATTCCTTGTCTATATGTAGGTGTTCCTTGTCTATATATCCCTTGCTTGCTTCTTTACACTATATATACATTCCATGTCTATATGTAGTAGTCCCTTGTCTATATGCAGAAGGTCCTTGTCTATGTATAAGCCATATCTGGTTTCTGTCTGTACTTTCCTTGTCTATATACCACTTGCTATATATACATGATTAACTATACATTGCATTTCTAAGTTTCTTTGTCTATATATCCCTTGCTTGCTCCTTTACACTATATATACATTCCTTGTCTAAATGTTCCCTGTCTATATAGTGATGTTCCTTGTCCGTACAACCCTGTTCCTTGTCTATATGCAGAAGGTCCTTGTCTATATATAAGCCATATCTGGTTTCTGTCTGTACTTTCCTTGTCTATATATCACTTGCTTGCTCCTGTACACTATATATACATTCCTTGTCTATATGTAGGTGTTCCTTGCCAATATAGTGATGTTCCTTGTCTATATAGTGATGTTCCCTGTCTATATGTAAGAAGGTCCTACCAAATCTATGTCTATACTTTCCTTGTCTATACCCGCCGATCTAACTTTCTCTCTCTCTCTCTCTCTCTCTCTCTCTCTCCCTCTCCCTCTCTCCCTACCCCTCTCCCTCCCCTCGCCCCTGCCCCCCCCTCTCTCCCGACCGTCTCCCTCTCTCTCTCTCTCTCTCTCTCATCTCTCTCCCTCTCCCTCTCCCCCTACGCCCTCTCCCTCCCCTTTTTTTTCCGCCCTCCCACACCCCTCGTCTCCCCCTCTCCGCCTCTGCGAATCTCTCTCTCTCTCTCTCATCCGTCATTCTTCTTCCCTTATCTCTCCCAACCTTACCTCCCTTCCCTTCTCACCCCCACCCCCTCTCTCTCTCTCTCTCTCTCTCTCTCCTCCTTACCTCGGCATTTGGTAGGGTCCTGGTCATCCTTGGTATACCCTGCAGCGCACGAGCACGCCCTCTCTGTCGCCGAAATAGGGAAACAGAGATGAGAACAGTTACCTCTCTTTGTCGAGCACGGGTTAGTCCCGTTCTGCAAAGCTGGGTTGTAGATTTTCAACGACATCACTGAACCTGCAACGCACAACAATAATATAGCAATAGCAATGTTTATATATATATATATATATATACCAAGTATCATATGATATACTACATATAGTTCCTATTTCATATTCACATGTTTAAAAACAAAAGCTCTCTTTTAATAACACAATAAAACCAACTTTTGTTTTACGGTGCACGTTTGCCTAAAAACAAAATAGAAAATGAAAATATCGCCAATTTTTTATTCAGGCCTCCGTTATAACCGCCACTCCCGTTCGAACCTAAAAAATTTAATATAGCTTATAATCGTGGAAGAATTAATGCTGATTTACGTATAGAGTTTTGTTAAGTTCGGTTCAATCGTTAGCGCCCGATAAAATTGTCGGCTCCCGCTTTAATTTTTTAGTGTATATCTCGTTTATACTTTGTTATACGACGAAAGTGAATATAACAATAGTTACTCTAAATAACAAAATGAACAACTTTTATCCTGTGCATATTTGGCGAAAAACCGATAGGAAACGAAATATGGCTATTTTTAATTTCAGCCCTCCCTTATAACCCCCACTCCTGTTCGTCTCAGAGGATATTAATATAGCCTAAAGTCTAAGGTAGGTTAGTAGTAATATACATACCAAGTTTCATAAAATTCAGTATATATTTCTATATATATAAAATTGTAACCTCTGTCTGTACA
>JADPXZ010000007.1:2680000-2710000 GCA_019009955.1 Riptortus pedestris
ATCGTAAATATTAACCGAGATATTAGCGTTTTTTTTTTTAATAAAGTGTTTAGCATTTCAGACCTAATCTATTTATTTTAGCTAAAATTCCAAATATCTCCGTTATTATGAGCCTGAGAGTAAAATGTTATAGAACCAATCTTGTT
The DNA here is from genome assembly GCA_019009955.1 of Riptortus pedestris. NCBI lineage: Eukaryota > Metazoa > Arthropoda > Insecta > Hemiptera > Alydidae > Riptortus > Riptortus pedestris. The sequence goes on from JADPXZ010000007.1 coordinate 2,680,147, forward strand.
GAACTATTGATGCTCTACAATTGTTGTTATATGCACTTTTTCTCTAGCGTAAATATTAACCGAGATATTAGCGTTCTTCTTTAATAAAGTCTAGCATATGTTTAGCACCTCAGACCTAATCTATTATTGTATTTTAACAAAAATTCCAAATATCTCCGTTATTATGAGCCTGAGAGTAAAATGTTATAGAACCAATCTTGTTGAACTATTGTTGCTCTACAATTGTTGTTATATGCACTTTTTCTCTATCGTAAATATTAACCGAGATATTAGCTTACTTGTAGCGTCTAAGAAATCCTTGGTGTCTGCAGACTTGAGGAGAGTCTCTACCCCAGAACCGGCCATAGTGCTAGTCATGAGGAGTATTTCTGCCAACTCCTTCTGGGCCCAGTACAGCTTGCCGCGATAGGGGTCGACAGCTAGCGATTTGATCTGGTAGTCCTGGAAATGGGGGTTAGAGAATGAGTAAGATAGAGAAAAGGGAGGGGTAAAGAGAGAGGGAGAGGGTGAGCGTGAGAGGGAGAGAGGGAGAGAGAGAGAGATAGAGGGGGGGGAGAGAGAGAGAGAGAGAGAGAGAGGGGAGAGGAGGAGAGAGAGAGAAAAGAGAGAGGGGACGAGAGGAAGGGAAGGGCGAAAGAGAGGGGGAGGGGGGAGCTCTCTCTCTCTCTCTCTCTCTCTCGCTCTCTCTCTCTCTCCTCATCTCTCATCTCTCTCTCTCTCTAACCACCTCTCCTCTCTATCTCTCTCTATCTTTTCTCCTCCCTTCTCTCTCTCCTCTCACTCACTCGGTCACTCACTCACTCTACCCACCTCTTTTGTATTTTTGACAGATAACGACCATTGTGGTCACTAACTGTCCAAATAGGAAGTTTTCCCCACTCAGTCTACTGAATAACACTATTACAGTAGATTGATAAACTTTAGTCAAATGGTTCACATTTGATTATAATATGGTCCGGTAGGAGGGTATCTCATCTCTTCATCCCAACTACACACACACACACACACACAAACCTCACACACACACAACCACACATACATATATTTATATATAATATATATATATATATATATAAATATATTATTATATATATATATATACTAGCTGAGATAGCCGGCGCGGCCAGAAGAAGAGTTTCATTACGGGCCTGAATGGTGATGGTATTTTTTTTGGCACAGGCTTTACTTTGCACAATATTTTTGGACATTTACCCGTCCCAGTGTTTTGTTTAAAGTTAATACCCGTCGTTTGCATGGTGGAATTGTTAATAAATAAAATTAATTTTTTATTGTAAGTCCTCTTTTCACCGTCCTCCATATTGTCATTATTTTCCTGTCTCCTGTGCATTATGCTCATAGATTTGAATTGATTAAGGACAAAAATTTAACATTGATTTGAATTAATTTTTATCCAGCTGAGGTACCTGAGTAGTTCAAATAGGAATGAATTGTTCCAATTGAGCATATCAATAATTTTCTTTCTACTGCAAATTAACCTTGCTCCAAACATTGTTCCTGGAGAATTGTAAGTAATCAAAAGTTATTCTAAATAACAAAGTGAAAGTGGAGAGAAAACAAACTGTTCTAGTGAGTATTTGCATAGTTTGGAAAAAAAACAAATTTGACGAGAAGAGAGAATGATCGGGAAGTATTTAGTAGTTATGGAGAGCCTCCGTTAGGTAAGCCGCCACTCGATTGCTGAACCTAAACATTTTGAATAGTAGGCTTTAAAGTATCATATGGGATCAGAGATTGTAATGCTAATTGAGCAGTACCGAGCCTTTTTTTAGAGTTTGTTTAATTGTTAAGTAACGACCCTAAATAAAATAGTGAAGTAAGAACTCGCCGCTCGACCATTGACGCTCTTTAGGTTATATAGTGTATATCTCGTTTAATGTAAATGTCGGTAATGAAGAGAAAAGCGATGTAATGATAACAAAAGAGTTTACTTCTGAGAATAGATAAAATCGAAAACTTTTGTTATGTTCAATATTGGGAGCGAGGAAGTAAGAGCCAATTAAGACCAGACAGGAAACAAGAAGTAGAGTATCGCTATTTTTGTCACAGAATTGTCCATGCGCATGTCCCTTACAAAAAACAATACGCCACTCTCTGCCGAGAGAGTGGATGGAGGACTGAGGTCACCTAGAGGATGTTGGTGATAGGCTGATTGTTATAGATGAAGTGCTAGTATGAGTAAGGTAATACACATAGTCCAGAGAGGAGTTTGTATTTGAGATTTCGGTGGAGTCTTTAACGTTTGTGTCCCAAAGTCGGGTTTTGTAGGGGGAGGCCTTGAAGAGAGAAACAAAATGCAGTATTTTGTTTCCGTATGACTAGGTGTTTGACGAACGAAAAGTTTACCAGAGATGCACATTTCGCGACAGAGAATTGGTTATTCTGCTTTGTTTTACGAGCTGAATTTTAGTTATAAATATATATATATATATATATATATATATATATATATATATATATATATAAAAGGGAGGGGTAAAGAGAGAGGGAGAGGGAGAGAGAGACAGACAGACAGACTAAGCAAAACTCGGTGAATTAGTATTAATTCTTCCATGATAATAAGCTATATTAAAGTTTTTTAAGTTAGAACGGGAGTGGCGGTTAATAAGGGATGCCTGAAATTAAAAATAGCGATATTTCGTTTCCTATTGTGGTTTTCGGCAAATATGAACATAACAAAAGTTGTTTATTTTTGTTATTTAGAGTAATGTTTTGTTTTATACATTTCTCCTGGAACAATGTGCGGAGCAAGTAATTCGCGTAGAAATATTGATATGCTCAACAATTCATTCCACTTTGAACTATGAGGTACCTCAGCTGGAAAAATTAATTCAAATCTACGTTAGTATTTTGTGCTTAATAATTCAAATCTATGCATAATGCAAAGGAGACTTGCATAAAAAATTAATTTTATTATTAACAAATGCCAACGACGGGTATCAACCCTAAACACTGGGACGGGTAAATGTCAAAATATTGTGCAAAGTAAAGCCTGCCAATTAAATACCGTCACCATCCAGCCTCAAATCAATTCCCGGGAGAAGCCGGCTATCTCAGCTAGTATATATATATATATATATATATATATATATATATATATATATATATATATATATATATATATATGTAGGTGTTCCTTTTCTATGTGCAGAAGGTCCTTGTCTATGTATAAGCCATACCTGGCTTCTGTCTATACTTTCCTTGTCTATATGTAGGTGTTCCTTGTCTATATGCAGAAGGTCCTTGTCTATGTATAAGCCATACCTGGTTTCTGTCTATACTTTCCTTGTCTATATATCCCTTGCTTGCTCCTGTACACTATATATACATTCCTTGTCTATATGTAGAGTATCCTCCTGTATATAGCGCTGTTCCCTGTCTATATGTAGGTGTTCCTCGTCTATATATAAGCTGTTCCTGGCCTATGTCTTTACATTCCTTTTCTAAACACCACTAGCTACATGATTAACTACTGTTCCCTGTCTATATAGTGATGTTCCTTGTCTATATGTAGGTGTTCCTTGTCTAAATGCAGAAGGTCCTTGTCTATGTATAAGCCATACCTGGTTTCTGTCTATACTTTCCTTGTCTATATATCCCTTGCTTGCTCCTTTACACTATACATACATTCCTTGTCTATATGTAGACTATCCTCCTGTATATAGTGCTGTTCCCTGTCTATATGTAGGTGTTCCTCGTCTATATATAAGCCGTTCCTGGCCTATGTTTTTACATTCCTTTTCTATACACCACTAGCTACATGATTAACTACTGTTCCCTGTCTATATAGTGATGTTCCTTGTCTATATGTAAGAAGGTCCTACCAAATCTAGGTCTATACTTTCCTTGTCTATACCCGCCGATCTAACTTTCTCCTCTTTCCCTCCCTCTCGCTCGACCATTCCTCCAACTCTCTCTCTCTTCCCCCACCCTTCTTCACTCCCTCCCTCTCTCTCTCTCTCTCTCTCTCTCTCTCTCTCTCTCTCTCTCTCTCTCTCTCTCTCTCTCTCTCTCTCTCTCTCTCTCTCTCTCTCTCTCTCTCTCTCTCTCTCTCTCTCTCTCTCTCTCTCTCTCTCTCTCTCTCTCTCTCTCTCTCTCTCTCTCTCTCTGACTCTCCCTCTTATATATATATATACACAATAAGCAACTGACCTCCCAAGAGCTGACTCCAGAATACTCTTCAGTCGTATAAACTGTAGTTATGAACTCTCCTTGTAGAGTCGAGGCTAGTATCTTGTTGTTGGTCGGTCCGACCGAACTGAGGAACATGTTGGCCGAAATCCAATCGACAGCGAACCCGCTCGGATGGTCTATTCCAGTATCTATGATGCTCTCCGGAGGCCCTCCGCTGAGATTGGAGCGGCGGATGACGTTGGCCTCGCTGTCGGCCCAGTAGATGGAACGCGTCTTGGAGAAGAAGTCAAGCTGCACTGGAGACTGGACCTAGGAACAACAACAATGGAAACCTTAGTTATTATGAGCCTGAGAGTAAAATGTTATAGAACCAATCTTGTTGAACTATTGATGCTCTACAATTGTTGTTATATGCACTTTTTCTCTATTTCAAACATTAACCAAGATATTAGCGTTTTTCTTTAATAAAGTCTAGCATATGTTTAGCACCTCAGACCTAATCTATTATTTTAACAAAAATTCCAAATATCTCCGTTATTATGAGCCTGAGAGTAAAATGTTATAGAACCAATCTTGTTGAACTATTGATGCTCTACAATTGTTGTTATATGCACTTTACCCCCCCCCCCCCCCACCCCCCCCCCCCCCCACCCCCCCCCCCCCCCACCCCCCCCCCCCCCCACCCCCCCCCCCCCCCACCCCCCCCCCCCCCCACCCCCCCCCCCCCCCACCCCCCCCCCCCCCCACCCCCCCCCCCCCCCACCCCCCCCCCCCCCCACCCCCCCCCCCCCCCACCCCCCCCCCCCCCCACCCCCCCCCCCCCCCACCCCCCCCCCCCCCCACCCCCCCCCCCCCCCACCCCCCCCCCCCCCCACCCCCCCCCCCCCCCACCCCCCCCCCCCCCCACCCCACCCCCCCCCCCCCCCCCCCCCCCCACCCCCCCCCCCCCCCACCCCCCCCCCCCCCCACACCCACAACACCCCCCACCCCCCCACACCCCCACCGCCCCCAACCCAGCCCCCCCCCCCCCACACCACCCCCCCCCCCCCCACCCCCACCCCCCCCCCCCACCACACCCGACCCCACACCCCCCCCCCCCCACCCCCCCCCCCCCCCACCAGTCAACTTGAGCTACCTACAACGCACACAAGTAAGTTTAAGAATAGTTATTTATTATCCAAGTGACGAAAGTAGATCATTTTCCAACTCGAGTGAAACGTTTAGCCACACGAGCGAAGCGAGTCTGGTAATTTGATGAGAGTCGTAAATTCTACTTTGGTCACGAGTTGTAATATTAAATTTTTTTCTGTAATCGTGTAATACATGATCAGATCTAAGCAGAATACGAACAAAATTAGGATGTTGTCAAGATTATGGTATGTTGTTGGTAGGTTATAAGCATCGTTGTTGGCAGGTTATAAGCATAGTTATAAAACAACTAGTGATGATTGTCAAGTAGTGCAGTTATAAACAAGTGCACGTTATAAACAAGGAAGCTAATTATTATTATATTTAAATTTTAAAATATATCGTTTATTTCCACCAATAATTCATTCACATTTCAATTTATTTTGTTAAAATAAATTCTTACAATGTTAAGAAACATTTAAAAGCATTTAATATCCAACTTCAAATTATTTTTTAATTTATACTTATTACTAATTAAGAAGGCAATTCACTTTCTTCATTTGTGAACAAAGTGATTACTTTCTTCACTCTATTGCAAAATGTGGATAGGGAACTCATTTCAGTTTAGTAATGTTACCATTATTCAACCATTACAGAAAAAATTATTTTTGTAATATAAGTTATAGAAATGTTGCCAAAGCTTTGTAAAAAGTTTATTGAACTTTGACCAGTATGTATATATAAATATATATATATATATATATATATAAAGAAATATATATAATATATACTAGCCGAGATAGCCGGCTTCGCCCGGGAATTGATTTGAGGCTGAATGTTGATGGTATTTTTTTGGCAAGGCTTTACTTTGCACAATATTTTGACATTTACCCGTCCCAGAGTTTAGGGTTAATACCCGTCGTTGCTGTGGATTTGTTAATAGTAAAATTAATTTTTTATGTAAGACTTCACTGTCCTCCATATTGTCATATTTCCCGTCTCCTGTGCATTATGCATAGATTTGAATTATAAGGGCAAAATATTATAATAATAATTTTTCCAAGTGCTGTACCTGGTAGTTCACATTGAAAAGAATTGTTGAGCAAATTTCTCTAAATAACAAAATAAACAACTTTTGACATGTGCATATTTGCCGAAATTTTGTTATGTGCATAATCGCCGAAAATGCAATAGGAAACGGAATATCGCTATTTTTAATTTCAGCCCTCCCTTATAACCCCCACTCCTATTCGTCTCAGAGAAAATTAATATAGCCTAAAGTCTAAGTTGGGTTAGTAGTAATATACATACCAAGTTTCATAAAATTTGGTTCAGCCATTTATGCGTGAAAAGGTAACAAACAAACAGACACGAAAGAAACAAAATGCAGTTATGGTGTCTATGACATGTGAAACGAAAAGTTATCGTGAAATTTCATGAAAAAAAATCAATGTACAGACAGAGGTTACAATTTTATATATATACTAGCAGACCCGACAGACGTTGTCCTGGATGATATTTCAAGCGATTAGGATATTAAATTTAATAATATTATGTTTAAAACAAAAGCTACTTTTAATAACACAAAAAACAACTTTTGTTACGGTGCACGTTTGCCTAAAAACAAATAGAAAATGAAATATCGCCAATTTTTTATTCAGGCCTCCGTTATAACCGCCACTCCCGTTCGAACCTAAAAAATTTAATACAGCTTATAATCGTGGAAGAATTAATGCTGATTTACGTATAGAGTTTTGTTAAGTTCGGTTCAATCGTTAGTGCCCAATTGTCGGCTCCCGCTTTAATTTTTTAGTGTATATCTCGTTTATACTTTGTTATACGACGAAAGTGAATATAACAAAAGTTACTCTAAATAACAAAATATTTACCTCTATTTGATCTAGACTAGATTCGACCCAGTACAAGTTCTTGCCAATCCAGTCGACAGCTAGTCCCTCTGCAGTAGATAGCCCTGTCTCAACTACCACCTCAATGTTGCCGATACCTGCAATCATAATATATATACAATAAACAATAGTAGTCTATGCGAAATATAATAAATGGTTATGGTAGTTGAATAAATTATATCGAGCAAAGTATAGATACAGGCGAGGGGTAAGGGATATATAGACAAGGACTGTCGACATTCAGGCTAGAGAAAGATATAGACAAGGACTGTCGACATTCAGGCTAGAGAAAGATATAGACAAGGACTGTCGACATTCAGGCTAGAGAAAGATATAGACAAGGACTGTCGACATTCAGGCTAGAGAAAGATATAGACAAGGACTGTCGACATTCAGGCAAGAGAAAGATATAGACAAGGACTATTGACATACAGACAAGGAATATGTAGGAGCCATATTTAGACAAGGACTGTTGACATATGGACAAGGAAACTATAAAATTCAGAGGAAAAGTGATATATATAGACAAGGAACGTCAACTTTCTTATAAGGGGTGTACATTGAGGGTGGAGATATATGTATAGACAGGGACCATCGACATACAGACAAGGGACAAAAATGTATAGACAGGGACCATTGACATACAGACAAGGAATATGTAGGAGCCATATTTAGACAAGGACTGTTGACATATGGACAAGGAAACTATAAAAACCAGAGGAGAAAGTGATATATATAGACAAGGAACGTCAACTTTCTGACAAGGGGTGTACCTTGAGGCTGGAGACATATGTATAGACAGGGACCATCGCCGTACAGACAAGGGATATGTAGGAGACATATTTAGACAAGGACTGTCGACATGTGGACAAGGAAACTATAAAAATCAGAGGAGAAAGTGATATATATAGACAAGGACAGTCAACTTTCTGACAAGGGGTGTACCTTGAGGCTGGAAGATATTGTATAGAACAGAACCATCCCGTACAGACAAGGGATATGTAGGAGACATATTTAGACAGGGACTGTTGACATGTGGACAAGGAAACTATAAAATTCAAAGGAGAAAGTGATATATATAGACAAGGAACGTCAACTTTCTGATAAGGGGTGTACATTGAGGCTGGAGATATGTGTATAGACAGGGACCATCGCCGTACAGACAAGGGACATGTAGGAGACATATTTAGACAAGGACTGTTGACATGTGGACAAGGAAACTATAAAAATCAGAGGAGAAAGTGATATATATAGACAAGGACAGTCAACTTTCTGACAAGGGGTGTACCTTGAGGCTGGAGACATATGTATAGACAGGGACCATCGCCATACAGACAAGGTACAAGAAATGTATAGACAGGGACCATCGCCATACAGACAAGGTACAAGAAATGTATAGACAGGGACCATCGCCATACAGACAAGGTACAAGAAATGTATAGACAGGGACCATCGCCATACAGACAAGGTACAAGAAATGTATAGACAAGGAATCTCTAAAAATCAGAGGAGAGAAGTGATATATAGACAGGGACCATCGCCATACAGACAAGGGATAAGAAATGTATAGACAGGGACCATCGCCATACAGACAAGGGATAAGAAATGTATAGACAGGGACCATCGCCATACAGACAAGGGATAAGAAATGTATAGACAGGGACCATCGCCATACAGACAAGGTACAAGAAATGTATAGACAGGGACCATCGCCATACAGACAAGGTACAAGAAATGTATAGACAGGGACCATTGACATACAGACAAGGAATATGTATGAGCCATATTTAGACAGGGACTGTTGACATATGGACAAGGAAACTATAAAAATCAGACGAGAAACTGATATACATAGACAAGGAACGTCAACTTTCTGATAAGGGGTGTACATTGAGGCTGGAGATATATGTATAGACAGGGACCATCGCCATACAGACAAGGGATAAGAAATGCTTAGACAGGGACCATCGCCATACAGACAAGGGACAAGAAGTGTATAGACAGGGACCATCGCCGTACAGACAAGGGATATGTAGGAGACATATTTAGACAAGGACTGTCGACATGTGGACAAGGAAACTATAAAATTCAGACGAGAAAGTGATATATAGTGATATATACAGACAAGGGATAAGAAATGTATAGACAAGGAATGCAAACAATTCAAAGGGAAGTGATATAAAGACGAGGAAATGTTTACATTTAGCCAGGGACCATAACCAACAACAATGTTGGTATATAAACAAGGAACATCCCTTCAAGGGACATGTGATAAATATAACAAGGACAAGGAATATCTACAATTGAGAGGAGTAATATATATATAGACATGGAACAAATAAATTTCAGAGAGGAGCATTGATATATAGACAAGGAACATACCTCTATATTCATAGATTCTTATATATATATATATATATATATATATATATATATATATATATATATATATATATATATATATATATAAGATGAACGTCACCAAGATAAATAGACAAGGAATGCTATAGCCAAAGGACATGTGACATAGTCAAGGAACATGTGATATAGACAAGGAATATCTACATTGAGACAAGGAAATCCAATCTAGAGAATTATTGTCTCTCTAGTCACTGGGAGGAATTTGAATTAAGGTTAATTAGTACCTAGTAATTAGCACCTAGTACCTAGTAATTAGCATCTAGTACCTAGTAATTGTCACCTAGAACCTAGTAATTAGCACCTAGTACCTAGTAATTATTATTATTTATTAACGTCCACTTTTTGCAACTCAGGCTAATTGGGACGGGTTATCTACAGGTTACCACCCTTTTCTAGCCAGGGTGGGATAAATACTATAAGATAAAATCTATACTTACTAGATACTAGTAATTAGTACCTAGTACCTAGCAACTAGTAATTAGTACCTAGTAATTAGCACCTAGTACCTAGTAATTAGTACCTAGTACCTAGTAATTAGTACCTAGTACCTAGTAATTAGCACCTAGTACCTAGTAATTAGTACCTAGTACCTAGTAATTAGTACCTAGTAATTAGCACCTAGTACCTAGTAATTAGCACCTAGTACCTAGTAATTAGTACGTAGTAATTAGTGTGTAGTAATTAGTGCGTAGTAATTAGTAGTAGAGTGCTTACTTCCGGTGATGAGCGATCCTTTGTATATCTTGTTGTCTATAATATCGGTCCAGAATATGAGGTCGCCTTTGCCCGGAGTATGGAGGAAGTCTAGCGCTATTGTGTTCTTCAGGCTGGAGATGAGAGGTCGGACGCTGAATGTATGCAGGTCGACGCTACGCAGCTCGTGCCGGTTGCTGAAGATCACCTGAGGATGAGCTGGATCTGAAGCAAATATAGAAAGGAATATTAAATCCTAAAATAATTAGTAAATAAATCAAATGTGTTACGATATTATGAACAATTACATGTATGACTTAAGTCAATTACTAGCTATGCAGAAGTATAATACTCTTAATAGTAATGTCAATAATACTCATATACTAGCAAATAATGGGTAGTCCATACATAATATTCATAGTAATTATACTTATAATGACTATAATACTCAAACATACAATGGGTATACACACATAATGGGTATAATAATCATACTCATAATGGGTATAATGCTCAAACATATAATGGGTATAATACTATACTATTAATAATATAATAATAAGAAGTTAATATATAGACGAGGAGCATATACAATTCAGAGGGAGAGAAGTTAATATATAGACAAGGAACATATACAATTCAAAGGGAGAGAAGTTAATATATAGACAAGGACCAATTACAATTCAGAGGGAGAGAAGTTAATATATAGACAAGGAACATATACAATTCAAAGGGAGAGAAGTTAATATATAGACAAGGACCAATTACAATTCAGAGGGAGAGAAGTTAATATATAGACAAGGAACATATACAATTCAAAGGGAGAGAAGTTAATATATAGACAAGGACCAATTACAATTCAGAGGGAGAGAAGTTAATATATAGACAAGGAACATATACAATTCAGAGGGAGAGAAGTTAATATATAGACAAGGACCAATTACAATTCAGAGGGAGAGAAGTTAATATATAGACAAGGAACAATTACAATTCAAAGGGAGAGAAGTTAATATATAGACAAGGAACCAATTACAATTCAGAGGGAGAGAAGTTAATATATAGACAAGGAACATATACAATTCAAGGGAGAGTTAATATAGACAAGGACAATTACAATTCAGAGGGAGAGAAGTTAATATATAGACAAGGAAATATACAATTCAAGGAGAGAAGTTAATATATAGACAAGGAAAATATACAATTCAAAGGGAGAGAAGTTAATATATAGACAAGGAACATATACAATTCAAAGGGAGAGAAGTTAATATATAGACAAGGAACATATACAATTCAAAGGGAGAGAAGTTAATATATAGACAAGGACCAATTACAATTCAGAGGGAGAGAAGTTAATATATAGACAAGGAACATATACAATTCAGAGGGAGAGAAGTTAATATATAGACAAGGAACATATACAATTCCGAGGGAGAGTAGTTAATATATAGACAAGGGACATATACAATTCCGAGGGAGAGAAGTTAATATATAGACAAGGAACATATACAATTACTTGGGAGAGTAGTTAATATATAGACAAGGACCAATTACAATTCAGAGGGAGAGAAGTTAATATATAGACAAGGACCAATTACAATTCAGAGGGAGAGAAGTTAATATATAGACAAGGAACATATACAATTCAAAGGGAGAGAAGTTAATATATAGACAAGGAACATATACAATTCAAAGGGAGAGAAGTTTAATATATAGACAAGGAACATATACAATTCAGAGGGAGAGAAGTTAATATATAGACAAGGAACAATTACAATTCAGAGGGAGAGAAGTTAATATATAGACAAGGAACATATACAATTCAAAGGGAGAGAAGTTAATATATAGACAAGGAACATATACAATTCCGAGGGAGAGAAGTTAATATATAGACAAGGAACATATACAATTCCGAGGGAGAGGAGTTAATATATAGACAAGGAACATATACAATTCCGAGGGAGAGAAGTTAATATATAGACAAGGAACATATACAATTCAGAGGGAGAGAAGTTAATATATAGACAAGGAACATATACAATTCAGAGGGAGAGAAGTTAATATATAGACAAGGAACATATACAATTCCGAGGGAGAGAAGTTAATATATAGACAAGTAACATATACAATTCCGAGGGAGAGAAGTTAATATATAGACAAGGAACATATACAATTCAGAGGGAGAGAAGTTAATATATAGACAAAGGACCATTTACAATTTACAGGGAGAGGTGTGTATAGGCAAGGCACATCTACAATTCAGAGATGAGAGGTATGGGTATAGACAAGGAACAGGTACAATTCAGAGGAGATAAGTTATATATAGACAAGGAAAAACTGCAATACAGAGGAGGTAAGTGATATATAGACAAGGAACATTTACAATTCAGAGGGAGGTAAGTGATATATAGACAAGGAACATTTACAATTTACAGGGAGAGGATGTATAGACAAGGAAACAATTCAGGTTTACAGGGAGGAGAGGTATGGGTATAGACAAGGAACAATTCAGAGAAGATAAGTTATATACAAGGAAACAATACAGAGGACAATTCAGAGGAGAGTATATTATAGACAAGGAAAATTTCAATTTAAATATACCAGACAAGGAAAGACTCAATACAGAGGAGGTAAGTGATATATAGACAAGGAACATTTACAATTCAGAGAGAGGTTAATATATAGACAAGGAACAATTCAGAGAGAGTGTATATAGACATATACAATTCAGGAGAGGTAATACAATTCGAGGAGGTAAGTGATAATATACGACAAGGAACCATTTACAATTCAGAGGGAGGTAAGTGATATATAGACAAGGAACATTTACAATTTACTGAGAGAAGAATAATATATAGACAAGGAAATACAATTACAGAGGGAGAGAAGTTAATATATAGACAAGGAACATATTACAATTCAGAGGGAGAAGTTAATATATAGACAAGGAACATATACAATTCCGAGGAGAGAAGTTAATATAGACAAGGAACATTTACAATTTACAGGGAGAGGTATGGGTATAGACAAGGAATATACAATTCAGAGGGAGATAAGTTATATACAGACAAGGAAAGACTGCAATACAGAGGAGGTAATGATATATAGACAAGGAACATATACAATTCAGGAAGGGTTAAGGAACATATACAATTCCGAGAGGAGAAGTTAATATATAGACAAGGAACATATACAATTCAAAGGGAGAGAAGTTAATATATAGACAAGGAACATATACAATTCAAAGGGAGAGAAGTTAATATATAGACAAGGAACATATACAATTCAAAGGGAGAGAAGTTAATATATAGACAAGGACCAATTACAATTCAGAGGGAGAGAAGTTAATATATAGACAAGGAACATATACAATTCAAAGGGAGAGAAGTTAATATATAGACAAGGAACATATACAATTCCGAGGGAGAGAAGTTAATATATAGACAAGGAACATATACAATTCCGAGGGAGAGAAGTTAATATATAGACAAGGAACATATACAATTCCGAGGGAGAGGAGTTAATATATAGACAAGGACCAATTACAATTCAGAGGGAGAGAAGTTAATATATAGACAAGGACCAATTACAATTCAGAGGGAGAGAAGTTAATATATAGACAAGGAACATATACAATTCAAAGGGAGAGAAGTTAATATATAGACAAGGACCAATTAAAATTCAGAGGGAGAGAAGTTAATATATAGACAAGGAACATATACAATTCAGAGGGAGAGGAGTGAATATATAGACAAGGAACATATACAATTCCGAGGGAGAGAAGTTAATATATAGACAAGGAACATATACAATTCAGAGGGAGAGAAGTTAATATATAGACAAGGAACATATACAATTCAGAGGGAGAGAAGTTAATATATAGACAAGGAACATATACAATTCAGAGGGAGAGAAGTTAATATATAGACAAGGAACATATACAATTCCGAGGGAGAGGAGTTAATATATAGACAAGGAACATATACAATTCCGAGGGAGAGAAGTTAATATATAGACAAGGAACATATACAATTCAGAGGGAGAGAAGTTAATATATAGACAAGGAACATATACAATTCAGAGGGAGAGAAGTTAATATATAGACAAGGAACATATACAATTCCGAGGTAGGGAAGTTAATATATAGACAAGGAACATATACAATTCCAAGGGAGAGAAGTTAATATATAGACAAGGAACATATACAATTCCGAGGGAGAGAAGTTAATATATAGACAAGGAACATATACAATTCAGAGGGAGAGAAGTTAATATATAGACAAGGAACATAAACAATTCAGAGGGAGGTAAGTGATATATAGACAAGGAACATTTACAATTTACAGGGAGAGGTGTGTATAGGCAAGGCACATCTACAATTCAGAGATGAGAGGTATGGGTATAGACAAGGAACAGGTACAATTCAGAGGAGATAAGTTATATATAGACAAGGAAAAACTGCAATACAGAGGAGGTAAGTGATATATAGACAAGGAACATTTACAATTCAGAGGGAGGTAAGTGATATATAGACAAGGAACATTTACAATTTACAGGGAGAGGTGTGTATAGGCAAGGCACATCTACAATTTACAGGGAGAGGTATGGGTATAGACAAGGAACAATTGCAATTCAGAGAAGATAAGTTATATACAGACAAGGAAAGACTGCAATACAGAGGAGGTAAGTGATATATAGACAAGGAACATTTACAATTCAGAGGGAGGTAAGTGGTATATAGACAAGGAACAGTGACAATGTACAGGGAGAGGTGTGTATAGGCACGGCAAATCTACAATTTACAGGGAGAGAGTATGGGTATAGACAAGGAACAATTGCAATTCAGAGAAGATAAGTTATATACAGACAAGGAAAGACTGCAATACAGAGGAGGTAAGTGATATATAGACAAGGAACATTTACAATTTACAGGGAGAGGTATGGGTATAGACAAGGAACAATTGCAATTCAGAGAAGATAAGTTATATACAGACAAGGAAAGACTGCAATACAGAGGAGGTAAGTGATATATAGACAAGGAACATTTACAATTCAGAGGGAGGTAAGTGATATATAGACAAGGAACATTTACAATTTACAGGGAGAGGTGTGTATAGGCAAGGCACATCTACAATTTACAGGGAGAGGTATGGGTATAGACAAGGAACAATTGCAATTCAGAGAAGATAAGTTATATACAGACAAGGAAAGACTGCAATACAGAGGAGGTAAGTGATATATAGACAAGGAACATTTACAATTCAGAGGGAGGTAAGTGATATATAGACAAGGAACATTTACAATTTACAGGGAGAGGTGTGTATAGGCAAGGCACATCTACAATTTACAGGGAGAGGTATGGGTATAGACAAGGAACAATTGCAATTCAGAGAAGATAAGTTATATACAGACAAGGAAAGACTGCAATACAGAGGAGGTAAGTGATATATAGACAAGGAACATTTACAATTTACAGGGAGAGGTATGGGTATAGACAAGGAACAATTGCAATTCAGAGAAGATAAGTTATATACAGACAAGGAAAGACTGCAATACAGAGGAGGTAAGTGATATATAGACAAGGAACATTTACAATTCAGAGGGAGGTAAGTGATATATAGACAAGGAACATTTACAATTTACAGGGAGAGGTGTGTATAGGCAAGGGCACATCTAAATTTACAGGGAGAGGTATGGGTATAGACAAGGAACAATTGCAATTCAGAGAAGATAAGTTATATACAGACAAGGAAAGACTGCAATACAGAGGAGGTAAGTGATATATAGACAAGGAACATTTACAATTTACAGGGAGAGGTATGGGTATAGACAAGGAACAATTGCAATTCAGAGAAGATAAGTTATATACAGACAAGGAAAGACTGCAATACAGAGGAGGTAAGTGATATATAGACAAGGAACATTTACAATTCAGAGGGAGAGAAGTTAATATATAGACAAGGAACATATACAATTCAAAGGGAGAGAAGTTAATATATAGACAAGGAACATATACAATTCAAAGGGAGAGAAGTTAATATATAGACAAGGAACATATACAATTCAAAGGGAGAGAAGTTAATATATAGACAAGGACCAATTACAATTCAGAGGGAGAGAAGTTAATATATAGACAAGGAACATATACAATTCAAAGGGAGAGAAGTTAATATATAGACAAGGAACATATACAATTCCGAGGGAGAGAAGTTAATATATAGACAAGGAACATATACAATTCCGAGGGAGAGAAGTTAATATATAGACAAGGAACATATACAATTCCGAGGGAGAGGAGTTAATATATAGACAAGGACCAATTACAATTCAGAGGGAGAGAAGTTAATATATAGACAAGGAACATATACAATTCCAAGGGAGAGAAGTTAATATATAGACAAGGAACAATTACAATTCAGAGGGAGAGAAGTTAATATATAGACAAGGAACATATACAATTCAGAGGGAGAGAAGTTAATATATAGACAAGGAACATATACAATTCAGAGGGAGAGAAGTTAATATATAGACAAGGAACATATACAATTCAGAGGGAGAGAAGTTAATATATAGACAAGGAACATATACAATTCCGAGGGAGAGTAGTTAATATATAGACAAGGAACATATACAATTCCGAGGGAGAGAAGTTAATATATAGACAAGGAACATATACAATTCAGAGGGAGAGAAGTTAATATATAGACAAGGAACATATACAATTCAGAGGGAGGTAAGTGATATATAGACAAGGAACATTTACAATTTACAGGGAGAGGTGTGTATAGGCAAGGCACATCTACAATTCAGAGATGAGAGGTATGGGTATAGACAAGGAACAGGTACAATTCAGAGGAGATAAGTTATATATAGACAAGGAAAAACTGCAATACAGAGGAGGTAAGTGATATATAGACAAGGAACATTTACAATTCAGAGGGAGGTAAGTGATATATAGACAAGGAACATTTACAATTTACAGGGAGAGGTGTGTATAGGCAAGGCACATCTACAATTTACAGGGAGAGGTATGGGTATAGACAAGGAACAATTGCAATTCAGAGAAGATAAGTTATATACAGACAAGGAAAGACTGCAATACAGAGGAGGTAAGTGATATATAGACAAGGAACATTTACAATTCAGAGGGAGGTAAGTGATATATAGACAAGGAACATTTACAATTTACAGGGAGAGGTGTGTATAGGCAAGGCACATCTACAATTTACAGGGAGAGGTATGGGTATAGACAAGGAACAATTGCAATTCAGAGAAGATAAGTTATATACAGACAAGGAAAGACTGCAATACAGAGGAGGTAAGTGATATATAGACAAGGAACATTTACAATTCAGAGGGAGGTAAGTGATATATAGACAAGGAACATTTACAATTTACAGGGAGAGGTGTGTATAGGCAAGGCACATCTACAATTTACAGGGAGAGGTATGGGTATAGACAAGGAACAATTGCAATTCAGAGAAGATAAGTTATATACAGACAAGGAAAGACTGCAATACAGAGGAGGTAAGTGATATATAGACAAGGAACATTTACAATTTACAGGGAGAGGTATGGGTATAGACAAGGAACAATTGCAATTCAGAGAAGATAAGTTATATACAGACAAGGAAAGACTGCAATACAGAGGAGGTAAGTGATATATAGACAAGGAACATTTACAATTCAGAGGGAGGTAAGTGATATATAGACAAGGAACATTTACAATTTACAGGGAGAGGTGTGTATAGGCAAGGCACATCTACAATTTACAGGGAGAGGTATGGGTATAGACAAGGAACAATTGCAATTCAGAGAAGATAAGTTATATACAGACAAGGAAAGACTGCAATACAGAGGAGGTAAGTGATATATAGACAAGGAACATTTACAATTTACAGGGAGAGGTATGGGTATAGACAAGGAACAATTGCAATTCAGAGAAGATAAGTTATATACAGACAAGGAAAGACTGCAATACAGAGGAGGTAAGTGATATATAGACAAGGAACATTTACAATTCAGAGGGAGGTAAGTGATATATAGACAAGGAACATTTACAATTTACAGGGAGAGGTTGTGTATAGACAAGGAACATTTGCAATTCAGTGGAGATAAGTATATATAGACAAGGAACGACCACAATTAAGACAAGATAAGTCATGTATAGACAAGGAACACCTACAATTGAGATGAGAGGTATATGTATAGACAAGGAACATGTGCAATTCAGTGGAGATAAGTATATATAGACATGAACGACTATAATTAAGACAAGATAAATCATGTATAGACAAGGAACACCTACAATTAAGAGGAGATAAGTTATATACAGAAGTAATGCGATACATTAAAGCAAAGGACAAGTTATGTAGGATCAACTACCATTAAAACATGTAATGTATAGAGAAGGAACATACAAAATTCATATATAGACAAGGAAAATTTGTATATAGACAAGGACCATCTGCAATTCTAATGAAAGAATTTAATATATAGACAAGGGATTATACCTGTCCTTGAGAAATTTGCATAGTTTACACAGTTCTTGTGTTATATATATATATATAGAGATATATATATATATATATATATATATATATATATATATATATACTAGCTGAGATAGCCGGCTTCGCCCGGGAATTGATTTGAGGCTGAATGGTGATGGTATTTTTTAGCAGGCTTTACATTGCACAATATTTTGACATTTACCCGTCCCAGTGTTTAGGATTGATACCCACCTTTGACGTGGATTTGCTAATAATAGAATTATTTGTTCGATAAGGCTTCACTGTCTTCGATATTTTTATATTTCCCGTCTCTTATACATGTAAATATGGTGAATTTTTATTTCAGGCTTCCCTTTTAATCCCCCTCTCGTTCGAACCTAAATATCTTAATATAACTTATAATCATGGAAGAATTAATGCTAATTGACATACCGAGTTTTGTTAAGTTCGGTTCAGCTGTTAGCTGTGCCCGCTAAAGTTTTAACGTATAACTCATTTATACTTAGGTATACGACAAAAGTGTATATAACAAAAGTTACTCCAAATAACAAAATAAACAACTTTTGTTATGTTTATATTTGCGGAAAAACCAATAGGAAACGAAATATCCCTATATTTAATTTCAGGCCTCCCTTATAACCCCCACTCCTGTTCGCCTCAGAGAAAATTAATACAGCCTAAAGTCTAAGTTGGGTTAGTAGTAATATACATACCAAGTTTCATAAAATTCGGTTCAGCCGTTTATGCGTGAAAAGGTAACAAACAAACAAACATACACGAAAGAAACAAAATGCAGTTATGGTGTCTATGACATGTGAAACAAAAAGTTATCGTGAAATTTCGCGAAAAAAATCAATGTACAGACAGAGGTACAATTTTATATATATATATATATATATATATATATATATATATATATATATATATATAAAATAAGGTGTGAAATTAAGAATAGAGATATTTCATTTCCTATTGGTCCTCAGCAAATACGCACAGGGTAAAAGTTGTTTATTTTGATATTTAGAGTAACTTTTGTTATATTCACTTCCATCGTCTTATGACAAAGTATAAACGAGATATACATAAAAAATTACAGCGGGAACCAACAACTTTATCGGAGCACTAACAATTGAACCGAACTTAACAAAACTCTATACGTAAATCAGCAATAATTCTTCCACGATTATAAGCTGTATTAAATATTTTAGGTTCGAACGGGAGTGGCGGTTATAACGGAGGCCTGAATAAACAATCCGCGATATTTCATTTTCTATTTGTTTTTAGGCAAACGTGCACATAACAACAAAAGTTGTGATACTATGTTATTAAAAGTAGCTTTTGTTTTAAACATAATATTATTAAATTTAATATCCTAATCGCTTGAAATATCATCCAGGACGTCTTTCAGGTCTGCAAGTATATATATATATATATATATATATATATACTCAACCGCAAAAAAAAAAACCGGCCACTTCATTTTTGTCGTATTAAAAGCTAATTTTCATCAATTTTCTTTATGTGGCTATTCTAGTTATTAGAGAGAATTTAGAGTCTAAGTCCATTGAACTAATCCCTTCAGGATTAGTAAACAATTAGATAAAACTCAGATTAGATTTATTTGTCGTCAAGTTGATCTATTCTAAACTCTAAGTAGTTTTGTCGCACATTTAAACATCTTTAATTATTAACCGAGCATTTTCTTTAATTAATGTTTTATTTTTATTTCGGTCCAGAATAATGGCTCTTTCAAACTTAGATGGAAGGCCGCAGCTTACGTTACATTCCCGAAACGCTTCGGCTAGCCAAGTCTACCATTCACTGGAATAAAAATGAAGAATAATTTTTTTTTTAAATGTGTTAATTTATCTTTTTCTTTTTTTTTTATTTTGTATTTTTTTGTAAATAATCAATAAAAATTATTCACTTTTGGCAGATTTTGTTTAAATAACCTATAGATTAACCAATTATTTTAATTAAAAAGATTAATATACATATATATTAAGTATTTAACAAAATTATAAGACTAAATCTAAGTGTCCAGTTTTTTTTGCGGTTGAGTGTATATATATATATATATATATATATATATATAATAGTGTTGATGTTTTCGACCAGGTTATAAAATAAGAAGAGAAAGTAAAGATTCTCGAAATATAGTCATAAACTAAGATTTATTATTTCACCAACATTGACCAAAACTCTGAAAAGAATAACAACACCATATATATATATATATATATATATATATCAAAGCAAAATCAGCGTCAAAAGATACCAAAATTCCAGAATGCTACAACAAAATAACAAAATCTCCCTTAAAAACACAATTATTTACTGAGACAATTAACACATGGCAACAGAAATAGAATACGACCACGAAAGGACAACATTTAAAGATATTTATTCCAGACATTAAAGAGTACTTAGGACAAAAATTAATATCAACAGACTTTTACTTGACACAATTATTAACTGGATACGGAACAACAAATTCTTACAATTTACAGGGAGAGGTATGGGTATAGACAAGGAACAATTGCAATTCAGTGGAGATAAGTATATATAGACAAGGAACGACTACAATTAAGACAAGATAAGTCAAGTATAGACAAGGAACACCTACAATGAAAACAAGATAAGTCATGTATAGACAAGGAATACCTACAATTAGAGGAGATACGTCATGTATAGACAAGGAATACCTACAATTAAGAGGAGATAAGTCATGTATAGACAAGGAATACCTACAATTAGAGGAGATACGTCATGTATAGACAAGGAATACCTACAATTAAGAGGAGATAAGTCATGTATAGACAAGGAATACCTACAATTAAGAGGAGATAAAACATGTATAGACAAGGAACACCTACAATTAAGAGGAGATAAGTCATGTATAGACAAGGAGCGACTACAATTAGGACAAGATAAGTCACGTATAGACAAGGAACACCTACAATTGAGATGAGAGGTATGTGTATAGACAAGGAGCGACTACGACTACAATTAAGACAAGATAAGTCAAGTATAGACAAGGAACACCTACAATGAAAACAAGATAAGTCACGTATAGACAAGGAACACCTACAATTAAGAGGAGATAAAACATGTATAGACAAGGAGCGACTACGACTACAATTAAGACAAGATAAGTCAAGTATAGACAAGCAACAACTACAATGCATACCAGATAAGTCATGTATAGACAAGGAATACCTACAATTAAGAGGAGATAAGTCATGTATAGACAAGGAATACCTACAATTAAGAGGAGATAAGTCATGTATAGACAAGGAACACCTACAATTAAGAGAAGATAAGTCATGTATAGACAAGGAGCGACTACAATTAGGACAAGATAAGTCATGTATAGACAAGGAACACCTACAATTGAGATGAGAGGTATGTGTATAGACAAGGAACACCTACAATTGAGATGAGAGGTGTGTGTATAGACAAGGAACGACTATAATTAAGACAAGATAAGTCATGTATAGACAAGGAACACCTACAATTGAGATGAGAGGTGTGTGTATAGACAAGGAACACCTACAATTGAGATGAGAGGTGTGTGTATAGACAAGGAACACCTACAATTGAGATGAGAGGTGTGTGTATAGACAAGGAACGACTATAATTAAGACAAGATAAGCCATGTATAGACAAGGAACACCTACAATTGAGATGAGAGGTATGTGTATAGACAAGGAACACCTACAATTGAGATGAGAGGTGTGTGTATAGACAAGGAACGACTATAATTAAGACATGATAAGCCATGTATAGACAAGGAACACCTACAATTGAGATGAGAGGTATGTGTATAGACAAGGAACATGTGCAATTCAGTGGAGATAAGTATATATAGACAAGGAACGACTATAATTAAGACAAGATAAATCATGTATAGACAAGGAACACCTACAATTGAGATGAGAGGTATGTGTATAGACAAGGAACATGTGCAATTCAGTGGAGATAAGTATATATAGACAAGGAACGACTATAATTAAGACAAGATAAGTCATGTATAGACAAGGAACACCTACAATTAAGAGGAGATAAGTCATGTATAGACAAGGAGCGACTACAATTAGGACAAGATAAGTCATGTATAGACAAGGAACACCTACAATTGAGATGAGAGGTATGTGTATAGACAAGGAACACCTACAATTGAGATGAGAGGTGTGTGTATAGACAAGGAACGACTATAATTAAGACATGATAAGCCATGTATAGACAAGGAACACCTACAATTGAGATTAGAGGTGTGTGTATAGACAAGGAACAACAACAATTGAGATGAGAGGAGTGTGTATAGACAAGGAACACCTACAATTGAGATGAGAGGTATGTTTATATACATGGAGCGACTACGACTACAATTAAGACAAGATAAGTCAAGTATAGACAAGGAACGACTACAATTAAGACAAGATAAGTCAAGTATAGACAAGGAACACCTACAATGAAAACAAGATAAGTCATGTATAGACAAGGAATACCTACAATTAGAGGAGATAAGTCATGTATAGACAAGGAATACCTACAATTAAGAGGAGATAAGTCATGTATAGACAAGGAACACCTACAATTAAGAGGAGAGGTGTGTGTATAGACAAGGAACACCTACAATTGAGATGAGAGGTGTGTGTATAGACAAGGAACACCTACAATTGAGATGAGAGGTGTGTGTATAGACAAGGAACACCTACAATTGAGATGAGAGGTGTGTGTATAGACAAGGAACACCTACAATTGAGATGAGAGGTGTGTGTATAGACAAGGAACACCTACAATTGAGATGAGAGGTATGTGTATAGACAAGAAACATGTGCAATCCAGTGGAGATAAGTATATATAGACAAGGAAGGTTTTTAGGCAAACGTGCAACGTAACAAAAGTTGTTTATTGTGTTATTAAAAGTAGCTTTTGTTTTAAACATAATATTATATTTTACAACGACAAAAATTAATATCGACATACTTTTACTTGACACAATTATTAACCGGACACGGAACGACAAATTCTTACTTTAATCGTTTTGGCCTAACAGATCAAGCAAACTGTTCCAGCGACTTAACTACTGAACAGACATACAGACACTCGCTCTATGACTGCAGACTACTAACAGACCAAAGAGAAAACTTTAAATCCCAATTGAAATGCCGACAAGAAAATCGGCCTGTCGACGGAAAAACTATTATTTTATAAACATAATAATCCATTAAAACAGTTTGCTGAAGAAATGTACGACTTCTTGAATTATTTGAAACTGAAATACAGTTAAATTAATTATTCAGCATTGAATCCAAATTTTCTTTTAGTTTTTCTTTTCTTTTTTTTTTTTTCTTTTCTTTGTTGTATATAATTTTATTGTATAAATATTTTATGTTGTTATAGTTTAAAAAAAAAATGTTATGTATCAAGCAGAAGTTATGTACTAATTATTGTACGGGACGTGTGGCTAATAAACTCCCTTCCGACAGGCTTAGTTCAGGAAGGAAATAAATAAAAATAAAAAATAAAATAAATAGGTACAATATGCATACTCATAATGGGCATAATATTAATACTCATAATGGGCATAATATTAATACTCATAATGGGTTTAATATTAATGCTCTAGATAGGTATAATACGCATTCTTATAATGGCTATAATACTCATACTCATAATGGGTATAATATTAATACCCATAATGCTCTAGATAGGTATAATATGCATACTCATAATGGGCATAATATTAATACTCATAATGGGTATAGTACGCATACTTATAATGGTATAACTACTAATTAAGGGTGGGTATATATTCAATACTCATAATGTTTAGGTATGGGTAATAATATGGATACTCTTATGGGTATAGGGCTATAATCACTCATACTCATAATGGGTTTTAATACTCTAGATAGGTATAATATTCATACTCATATGGGTTTATTAATATGGGTTATATTAACGCATACCTTATAATGGCCATATACCTCAATACTCATAATGGGTATAATATTAATACCCATTTGTTCTAGATGTGGTAATAATATGGTTCCTTATAATGGCTATAATACACATACTCATAATGGGTTAATATTAATACCCATTAATGGTCCTAGATAGTATAATATAGCATTCTTTTAACTATGGCCATAATACTCATACTCAAAATGGGTATAATATTAATACCCATACTGCTCTAGATAGGTATAATATGCATTCTTATAATAGCTATAATACTCATACTCATAATGGGTATAATATTAATACCCATAATGCTCTAGATAGGTATAATATGCATTCTTATAATAGCTATAATACTCATACTCATAATGGGTTTAATATTAATACCCATAATGCTCTAGATGGGTATAATATGCATTCTTATAATAGCTATAATACTCATACTCATAATGGGTATATAATTAATATTTCGTAATTGCACTAGATAGGTATAATATGCATTCCAATATAAAGGGTATAATATTATTACTCCATAATGCTCTAGATAGGTATAATATGCATAATTCTTATAATGGGTATAATATTAATACCCATATAATCTCTAAATAGGTATAATAAGCATACTCATAATGGGTATAATACTTAATACCCATAATGCTCTAAATAGGTATAATATGCATACTCATAATGGGTATAAATATTCATAACCAAAATGTCTAGATGGGCATAATATGCATTTCCTTATAATGGTTATAATATAATACCACGATAATGCTCTAGATGGGTATAATATGCATTCTTATAATAGCTATAATACTCATACTCATAATGGGTATAATATTAATATTCGTAATGCTCTAGATAGGTATAATATGCATTCATATAATGGGTATAATATTAATACTCATAATGCTCTAGATAGGTATAATATGCATTCTTATAATGGGTATAATATTAATACTCATAATGCTCTAGATAGGTATAATATGCATACTCATAATGGGTATAATATTAATACCCATAATGCTCTAGATAGGTATAATATGCATACTCATAATGGGTATAATATTAATACCCATAATGCTCTAGATAGGTATAATATGCATTCTTATAATGGGTATAATATTAATACCCATAATGCTCTAGATGGGTATAATATGCATTCTTATAATAGCTATAATACTCATACTCATAATGGGTATAATATTAATACCCATAATGCTCTAGATGGGTATAATATGCATACTCATAATGGGTATAATATTAATACCCATAATGCTCTAGATAGGTATAATATGCATTCTTATAATGGCTATAATACTCATACTCATAATGGGTTTAATATTAATGCTCTAGATAGGTATAATATGCATTCTTATAATGGCTATAATACTCATACTCATATGCTCTAGATAGGTATAATATATACACATTCTTATAATGGGTATAATATTAATACCCATAATGCTCTAAATAGGTATAATATGCATACTCATAATGGGTATAATATTAATACCCATAATGCTCTAAATAGGTATAATATGCATACTCATAATGGGTATAATATTAATATCCATAATGCTCTAGATGGGCATAATATGCATTCTTATAATGGGTATAATATTAATACCCATAATGCTCTAAATCAGGGGTCTCCAAACTACGGCCCGAGGGCCACATCCGGCCCGCGGACAGATTTTGTCCAGCCCGCGGAGAGCTAGCATACTTGAAAACTCCTTTTAGAGAACATATTTTTTATAGCAGATTAAATTTAGTTTACTGAAGTATTCTAATTTTATGTTGAATAATTATTAATATGACATCTACATTGATATGGTCATGGGCTAACTACTCATAACATTGTTGTAGGCTTATTGTTGTTGTTTTTGTGATAAGTTGGATAAAGAAACACAGAATTGTAATGAGTAAAGACATGTATAATATGCAGAAAATTTAACTCCAGTATATAATAACTAACAAATTATTGAAATGAATCCAACTAACATTTTAAACAAAAACATAACTTATAACAAGCATAATGACATATGAAATACTAATGAGATTTATGTAATTGAGATTTTCCACTGACAATAGTTTATAGTTGTGGACTAATTGTACTTGTACCAATTATTAAAAGAGATTTAAGATGCTCATCAGTTAATTTAGATCTGTAAACATTTTTTGTGTACTTCATTTTGGAGAAAGTCTTCTCACACAAATAAGTAGTAGCAAAAACAGAAAACAGCCCACAAGCAAATTTATGCAAATCATCAAATTGTGTCAGTGGAGGACTCTTATAAAATTCCAGCAAATATGAGTTTTGATATTTGTTCTTAATTATATCACTGCACTGTAGATCAATCATTTCCATTTGAAGTTCCGGGACTAGGGTTTCAGTGTCAGTAATTTTTTTTCATCAGTGGACTATTTCACTTTTTACCACCGGCAACAATGATAATATGGTTTTGGCCCTCGGAACTTACTGGAGTAATCAGTATGGCCTTAAGGCTGGAAAGTTTGGAGACCCCTGCTCTAAATAGATATAATATGCATACTCATAATGGGTATAATATTAATATCCATAATGCTCTAGATAGGTATAATATGCATTCTTATAATGGCTATAATACTCATACTCATAATGGGTATAATATTAATACCCATAATGCTCTAGATGGGTATAATATGCATTCTTATAATAGCTATAATACTCATACTCATAATGGGTATAATATTAATATCCATAATGCTCTAGATAGGTATAATATGCATTCTTATAATGGCTATAATACTCATACTCATAATGGGTATAATATTAATACCCATAATGCTCTAGATAGGTATAATATGCATACTCATAATGGGCATAATATTAATACTCATAATGGGTATAATATTAATACCCATAATGCTCTAGATAGGTATAATATGCTAATGTATATATTATCCCCACCCCCCCCCCCCCCCACCCCCCCCCCCCCCCACCCCCCCCCCCCCCCACCCCCCCCCCCCCCCACCCCCCCCCCCCCCCACCCCCCCCCCCCCCCACCCCCCCCCCCCCCCACCCCCCCCCCCCCCCACCCCCCCCCCCCCCCACCCCCCCCCCCCCCCACCCCCCCCCCCCCCCACCCCCCCCCCCCCCCACCCCCCCCCCCCCCCACCCCCCCCCCCCCCCACCCCCCCCCCCCCCCACCCCCCCCCCCCCCCACCCCCCCCCCCCCCCACCCCCCCCCCCCCCCACCCCCCCCCCCCCCCACCCCCCCCCCCCCCCACCCCCCCCCCCCCCCACCCCCCCCCCCCCCCACCCCCCCCCCCCCCCACCCCCCCCCCCCCCCACCCCCCCCCCCCCCCACCCCCCCCCCCCCCCACCCCCCCCCCCCCCCACCCCCCCCCCCCCCCACCCCCCCCCCCCCCCACCCCCCCCCCCCCCCACCCCCCCCCCCCCCCATATCTCAGACTTAATTTCTATTTATATTAGCTAAAATTCCAAATATCTCCGTTATTATGAGCCTGAGAGTAAAAATATTATAGAACCAATCTTGCTGAACTATTGATGCTCAACAATAGTTGTTATAATGCACTTTTTTCACAATCGTAAATATTAACCGAGATATAAGCGTTTTTTCCTTTAATAAACTGTTGCCCTAAGTAAATGTAAACTAAGCCGCCCTTGTTGTGTTAGTGGACCCATCTACTCTCCAGGTGTGTAATCTATAACGGGCTATAGCTGTTTTCTACCGTGACACAAGGATTGCTAGTATATAAACGCTAATATCTCGGTTAATATTTATACGATAGAGAAAAAGTGCATATAACAACAATTGATAGAGCATCAATAGTTCAACAAGATTGGTTCTATAACATTTTTACTCTCAGGCTCATAATAAACGGAGATATTTGGAATCTTATCTAAAAGAATAGATTAAGTCTGAGATACTAAACACTTTATTAAAGAAAAACGCTATATCTCGGTTAATATTCACGATAGAGAAAAAGTGCATAAACCAACAATTGTAGTAGCATCAATAGTTCCAACAAGATTGGTTCTATAACATTTTACTCCTCAGCTCTTAATAACGAGATATTTGAATTTTCATAAATCTCGAGGGGCTAGATCGGTTGCTCATTTGAGGACATATTTTCCTAGGGGGTAAAAATGTACGCTATGATGCACTTTCTTCTTCATGAATATAAAAACAACTGGCCCGAGAAACCCAGTTTAGTAAACATTCAACCAATTCAATGAACTTGCTTGCTATAATTAGGAAAACAACAATTAAAGTTAATGGTGTGTTTAATCAGAGCGTACAAATATTTCGAGATACGTTCAAAATAATGCTAATTATCTCGATAATCTTGAGTCTGAGAGTAAAAATTGTTATCGAACCAATCTTGTTGAACTATAGAAATCTCTCAATCGTTGTTATATGCACTTTTTCTACTCTATCGTAAATATTATTCGAGATATTAGCGTTTTTCTTTAAAAAAAAGCGTTGCAACAAAGTAATAACTCATACTTAATCTATTTATTTTTAGCTTTAATTCCAAATATCTCCGTTTATTAGATCCTGAGAGTAAAAATGTTATAGAACCAATCTTGTTGAACTATTGATGCTCTACAATTGTTGTTATATGCACTTTTTCTCTATCGTAAATATTAACCGAGACATTAGCGTTTTTCTTTAACAATGTGTTGCACAAGGTTAATATCCCAGAACTAATCTTTTTTCAGCTAAAATTCCAAATATCTCCGTTATTATGCGTCGGATCGAAAAATTGTACATAACCAATCTTATTGCAAATTAAATATACTATAAATATTGTTATATACATTTTTATTCTCTATCTTGAATATTAACCGAGATATCGGAATTTTGTTATGTTATTGAATCGTAGATGGGTTGATAATTATAGACCAATTGCCTTAAGTTGCTCTGTTTCTAAAGCTTTCGTTTTATATTTAATTTATTCATCTTTGGTAATCTTTCAGGATTATAAGTTGAACAATTTTGCAAGAAGTGTTTGTTTGGAAATGATTTTATTCTGAAGTAACTCTTTTATTGGCTGAATGCA
>JADPXZ010000007.1:2715000-2770000 GCA_019009955.1 Riptortus pedestris
CTCCCTTCTCTCTCTCTCTCTCCTCTTCTCCTCTATCTCGCTCATCTCTCTCTCTCTCTCTCTCTCTCTCTCTCTCCTCTTCTCTCCTCTCTCGTCTACTCACTCTCTCTCTACCCCCCTCCAGTCTCTCTCCTCCTCTCACTTCTCTCTCTCTCTCTCCTCTCTCGTCTTCTCTTTCTCTCGTCTCTCTCCGAGTCTCTCCCTTCCTCTCGCTCTCACTCTCCCGTGGTCGCTCTCATCTCTCTCTCGCAGCCTCTCCAATCTCTCCTCTCTCGTCTCTCTCTCATCCCCCTCCTCTTCTCTCTCTCATGCCCTCTGCGTCTCTCTCTCTATCTCTCCCGCTCTCTCTTCCCTCACTCTCCTCTCTACTCTTTCTCTCTCTCTCCGAAGGTAGTCTCCTCTCTCCTCAAAATCTCTCCCTCTCTCTCCTCCTCTCTTCTCTCTACTCTCTCGGTCATCTCTCTCCTCTCTCCCACTCTCTCTCTCTCTCTAATCTCTCTCTCTCGCTCTCTCCCTCTCTCTCTCTCTCTCTCTCTAACTCTCTCTCTCTCTCTCTCTCTCTCACTCTCTCTCCCTCTCTCCCTCTCTCTCTCACTCTCTCCCTCTCTTCTCTCTCCGCTCTCTATCGTCTCTCTCGTCTCTCATCAGCCTCTCTCCTCTCTCGTCGTCCTCTCTCTCTCTCTCTCTCTCTCTCTCCACTCTCTCTCATCTCACTCTCACTCTATCTCTCTCTCATCTCTCTTCTCACCCTATCTCTCTCTCTCCCTCATCTCTCTTCTCCCCTCAATCGCTCTCTCTCCCTCTCTCTCTCATCTCTCTCTCTCACCTCTCTCCCTCTCATCCTCTCTCTCTCTTCCCCTCTCTCTCCCACACACTCTCTCTCTCTCTCTCGCCCCCTCTCCCTCTCTCTCTCTCTTGCTCCCTCTCTCTCTCTCTCTCTCTCCCGCTCTCTCCCTCTCTCTCTCTCTAAATAATAAAATCCTTAGTCCCAGCCGAAATGTCGCCTTTAAAGCAATTTTGGACACTCGCTATATCATTTTCTGATTCCTCACTTACGGACAATTAACAAAATCCAACTCCCGTTGTCCTGATGTAACTTCC
Source organism: Riptortus pedestris (assembly GCA_019009955.1). Lineage (NCBI taxonomy): Eukaryota > Metazoa > Arthropoda > Insecta > Hemiptera > Alydidae > Riptortus > Riptortus pedestris. The sequence goes on from JADPXZ010000007.1 coordinate 2,716,102, forward strand.
GAAACAGCAATAACGAAATAACACTCGCTTGAATAACAGTAACAGGTAGAACAACACACAAGGTATACTGACAGAACAAGAGAACGGAGCTTACTGAAGGTCTAACACCCTCTCTCTCTCTCACCTGAGCCCCCACCACTGTCAGACAAAGGTGGGGATACAAAGAGAGAGAGAGAGAGAGAACGTACTTGCTTTTACGTAACGAACTGTCATTTAAATGTCAAACGTTTTGGCGGGAGATAAAAGCCCGCGAAAATAGAAACAGCTGACCGAACAACACCGAATACGACAGAAATGCATATGGCAAACAAACTTTATTAGAGAAAAACGCTAATATCTCGGCTAATATTTACGATAGAGAAAAAGTGCATATAACAACAATTGTAGAGCATCAATAGTTCAACAAAGATTGGTTCTATAACAATTGTTCTCTCTGGCTCATAATAACGGAAGATGATATTACGAAATTAGTTAGCTAAAAACAAATAGATTAGGTCCGAGATAGAGATACCTTGTTGAAATACAGTTTAATTAAAGAAAAACGCTAATATCTCGGTGTTAATATTTAAGATAGTGTTAGGAAAAAGTGCCATATATAACAACAATTTGTTTAAGAGCACCTCAATTGTTCAACAAGAATTGGTTTTCTATAACATTTTACTCTCCAGGCTCATAATAACGGAGGTTTTGGAATTGTTTGAATTATAGACTGAAATAAATAGATAGGTCTGAGGTTACTCTTGTTGCAAGCTCTGTTTTTTAAAGAAAAATCGCTAATATCTCTCGTGTGTTTTTTATTAATATTTACGCTTAGAGAAAAAAAAGTGAATATAACAACAATTGTTAGAGCATCAAATAGTTTTTCAACAAGATTGGGGTACTATAACATTTTACTTCCTCAGGCTCATAATATCGGTGATATTTGGTAATGTTAGTACTAAAAATATATAGATTTGGTCTGAGGCTACTAACCTTGTGCATGACTTTATTAAAGAAAAAAACGCTATTATCACGGTTAATATCTTACGCTAAGAGGGAAGAAAAAAGTGCTTATAACAACAATTGGTAGAGCATCAATAGTTTCTACAAGATTGGTTCTTTAACATTTTACTCTCAAGGTGCTCAATAATAACGGAGAATATTTGGAAATTATTTTAGCTAAAATAAATAGATTCGAGTGGAGGGGTTACTACTCTTGTGCAAGAATTTTTAATGAAAGAAAAAAAAAAAAAAAACGCTAATATCATCGGTTTAATATTTACGCTAGAGGAAATAAAAGTGCATTATTATAACTACAATTGTAGAGCATCAATAGTTTCCAACAAGATTGGTTCTATAACATTTTAAGCTCTCAGGCTTCGTAATAACGGAGATATTTTTTTGGGAATAATAAACTACACCATGTCTCTCTCTCATAGGCTTTCTATTCAACACCGAGAAGTCGGCTATACTGTGCTGTTTGTTTAAAATTCAGCCGCCTTATTCTTATTAAAAATCGCCCGCGATATATTCTCATTAGCATCATGTATTTTATTCGCTGTAAATATTGCTGCGGGTCGTGTTGTTGAAGGTGTTTTTTTTTTAGCAGTACGCAGATTTTATTGCAATCTTTATAAATTTATTAATCATTAGATTAGAGCCGACAAATTAATTTAAAAAAATAAGGTGTTCATTTAAAATAAAAATAATTTAAAAGAACATTTAAATTTTTTAAGGAGTGTATTTGTAGTAACCTCGTTACACATTGCTTTATAATGGCGCTTCATGTATAATTTCCTAACTGGAGCTTCCAGTTTTTTAATATAAACCTGAACTAAGTCACGAAAATTACGGAGGCGAACGAAAGGTAACTCCATATCAGCAAATGTCACAGGCTGCTAAGTAAACTAAAAAAACTAGTCAAGAGTTGTAGAACCCGAAATTGAGATTTAAGTGGCGGACACTTAGATGTAGTCTTATTAATTTGTATTTTTTTTTTAAATACTTAATATATATGTATATTAATCTTTTTAATTAAAAAATAATTGGTTTTAATCTATAGGTTTTTTATTTTTTAATCCATCAATCTGCCGAAAATAACAAGTGAATCACCTTTTTATTATTTATTTATACCACCTAAAATCACAAGATAAAAAACGCCTCCCGTAAATTAACCCCCCAATTAACACTATTTAAATAAAATATAACCTATTTATTCACTCTCATTTTTATTACAGTGAATGTTCAGACTTGGATAGCCCACAGTCAATAATAGGCCCGTTTCGGGAATGTAAGCACCAGTCGCCAAGCTGACGGCCTTCCATCTAAGTTTTGAAAAGAGCCTTTATTCCTGGGACCCGAAATAAAAATAAAACACTTATTTAAAGAAAATGCTCGGGTTAATTAATAAATTAAAGATGTTTAAATGTGCGACCAAAACTACTTACTGTTAGAATAGATCGAACTTCTTGACGACAAATAAATCTTAATCTGAGTTTTATCTAATTGTTTACTAATCCTGAAGTGATTAGTTCGATAGGACTTAGACTCTAATTTCTGTTGTAATATAACTAGTATAGCCACACCATTAAAGAAAATTGCTGAAAATTAGCTTTTAATACGACAAATATGACGTGGACGGGTGTTGGTTTTTTTTTTTTTTGTTTTTTTTTTTTTTTTTTTTGCGAGTTGGTGAGTGTATTTAATAGCTTGATAACTGAAAAAAAATTCGAATAATCTCGGCCTAATATTCAAGATAGAGAATAATTGTTATAATAACAATATTTATAGGGAAATTTAATTTGCAAATAAGTTTGGTTCTATAAACATTTTTACTCTCAGGCTCATAATAACGGAGATATTTGGAATTATAGCTAAAATAAATAGATCAGGTCTCAGATACTAATCTTGGCCAACACTTTATTTAAGAAAAACGCTAATATCTCGATTAATATTTATGATAGAACAAAAGTCTATATAACAATATTTATAGTAAATTTAATTTGCAATAAGATTGGTTATGTACAATTTTTCGATCCGACGCATAATAACGGAGATATTTGGAATATAATGGGAAATATGCTAAAACCACGAAAGCCGACACGTTATGAAACGAAAGCTTTAGAAACAGAACAGCTTAGAGCAATTGGTCTATAATTATCAACTCAAATACGATTTAACTAGAATTTATTAACCCATGATTGCATATAAATATAAACTAAAGAGTCCTTGTCACACAACAGTTGTGTGTGGCTAAGCATATTTCCCAGGGCAAAGTTGGACAATAGATAAATCTGCATCCTGCTAAATTTTCTAATTTCCCCGCCAAAATGCTAATCAGCTGTGATAATGAGGTCTGATAGTGTTATCAGTGAGTCATATTATTCATTCAAAAATGCAAATATCTCGGTTAATATTCAAGATAGAGAATAAATGTATATAACAATATTTATAGTAAATTTAATTTGCAATAAGATTGGTTATGTACAATTTTTCGATCCTATAAATATTGTTATATACATTTATTCTCTATCTTGAATATTAACCGAGATATTTGCATTTTTGAATGAATAATATGACTCACTGATAACACTATCAGACCTCATTATCACAGCTGATTAGCATTTTGGCGGGGAAATTAGAAAATTCCAAATATCTCCGTTATTATGCGTCGGATCGAAAAATTGTACATAACCAATCTTATTGCAAATTAAATTTACTATAAATATTGTTATATACATTTATTCTCTATCTTGAATATTAACCGAGATATTTGCATTTTTGAATGAATAATATGACTCACTGATAACACTATCAGACCTCATTATCACAGCTGATTAGCATTGGATCGAATAATTGTACATAACCAATCTTATTGCAAATTAAATTTACTATAAATATTGTTATATACATTTATTCTCTAAAATGAATATTAACCGAGATATTTGATTTTTTTTAGTTTCCATCCGTGGTTTAGGATCGGTGGACATTTGACCCCAATAGGTTTTTGCGAATGCGAAAGACATAAGAAATTCCAATATTATTCAACAGAAGCGAGTTGACAAACCGAGCCCAATTAAGGCGAAGTGAAACTCTTCGAGCCCAGAAAAGGCAAACTCGCCCGAACTAAATACATAAAGGAAATGTCACGAGTAAAAAATAAACTGCTTGAAGGCGAATTCGAAAGTTCCAAATATCTCCGTTATTATGAGCCTGAGAGTAAAATGTTATAGAACCAATCTTGTTGAACTATTGATGCTCTACAATTGTTGTTATATGCACTTTTTCTCTATCGTAAATATTAACCGAGATATTAGCGTTTTTCTTTTAAAAAATGCTCTATAAAGTCAGTATCTCAGATCAAATCTATTATTTTAGCTATAATTCCAAATATCTCCGTTATTATGAGCCTGAGAGTAAAATGTTATAGAACCAATCTTGTTGAACTATTGATGCTCTACAATTGTTGTTATATGCACTTTTTCTCTAACATAAATATTAACCGAGATATTAGCGTTTTTCTTTTAAAATGTTTAACAAGGTTAGTATCTCAGATCTAATCTATTTATTTTAGCTATAATTCCAAATATCTCCGTTATTATGAGCCTGAGAGTAAAATGTTATAGAACCAATCTTGTTGAACTATTGATGCTCTACAATTGTTGTTATATGCACTTTTTCTCTATCGCAAATATTAACCGAGATATTAGCGTTTTTCTTATTATGAGCCTGAGAGTAAAATGTTATAGAACCAATCTTGTTGAACTACTGATGCTCTACAATTGTTTGTCGCATAAGGTTAGTAGACTCCTAAAAACGGAGATATTTGGAATTATAGCTAAAATAAATAGATTAGGTCTGTGGTACTAAACTTGTTCTTGATACTTTATTAAAGAAAAACGCTAATATCTCGGTTAATATTTACGATAGAGAATAAATGTATATATATATATATATATATATATATATATATATATATATATATATAACACAGTTTTCTGTATTATAATGTGATTTTAATGCTCTATAAGGTAGCTCTATAATATTATAACACAGTTTTCTGTATTATAAGGTGATTTTAATGTACTATAAGGTAGCTTTATAATATTATAGTGCACTTTATTGTATTATAATGTGATTTTAATGCTCTATAAGGTAGCTCTATAATACAGTTTCTTATTTAGAAATATCTCGGTTAATATTCAAGATAGAGAATAAATGTATATAACAATATTTATAGTAAATTTAATTTGCAATAAGATTGGTTATGTACAATTTTTCGATCCGACGCATAATAACGGAGTAATTAAGAATTTTCGATATTCTTCCCCTCTAAACCCTTCCTGCTATTGATCCGATTTCAGCCGTTAACGAACTTGATCTTTGATGGTGATACCGCTGGCATTGTGCTATAGATGCGATGGCATCATCTTCAAGCCTGTTGATAGTGTACTGAGTTGCTTGTCCGTCAGTCAGTGGGTTTTATGCTCTGTTCACCGTATTAGTTGTTTACGTTTAGTCCAGATCTGTTTACTTACCATTGAGATCCGTCACGCGAGGGATGTTGATGTTCAGGTAAGTTGTTTCGTGTGGTGGGTTGTTATTTACTTTATCTTTCTTTTTGCATAAAACGACTAAATACCAAGTTTGGTAACGATCGAACAAAAATGGCGAGAGCTAGAGCGTTTTGAACATAATTTTCGTCATTTTCCGAGTAGGATCGATGGACATTTGAAGACATTTTCCCCCCGAAAATCGCCCCAAGGGAAATCTGCTTTCAAATATTAACGCCAAGGCTGTTCAGAAGAGGTCACGTGACCGTGTGTTGGTGTTTCATTGAGGAACTGGTCGAGGTCACGTGGCCCGTTGGGTTTATTCATAAATATGCCCACGTGACCTTCAGCCGTCTTCCTACTTGTCACATGCCAGCAATTTTGTTTCAAAGACTCTAATTAGTTGTATGAAACAGTCGTTGAAATCCGAAGGTGTATTTTGTAGTTCAAAATATCTCCGTTATTATGAGCCTGAGAGTAAAATGTTATAGAACCAATCTTGTTGAACTATTGATGCTCTACAATTGTTGTTATATGCACTTTTTCTCTATCGTAAATATTAACCGAGATATTAGCGTTTTTCTTTAATAAAGTGTTGCACAAGGTATCTCAGACCTAATCTATTTATTTTAGCTAAAATTCCAAATATCTCCGTTATTATGAGCCTGAGAGTAAAATGTTATAGAACCAATCTTGTTGAACTATTGATGCTCTACAATTGTTGTTATATGCACTTTTTCTCTATCGTAAATATTAACCGAGATATTAGCGTTTTTATTTAATAAAGTGTTGCACAAGGTATCTCAGACCTAATCTATTTATTTTAACCAAAAATTCCAAATATCTCCGTTATTATGAGCCTTTTCTTTAATAAAGTGTTGCACAATGTTATAGAATCAATGTTACAAGCTACCTTATAATACATAAAATCACCTTATAATACAGAAAACTGTGTTATAATATTATAAAGCTACCTTATGGTACAATAAAATCACCTTATAATACTGAAAAGTGCGTTATAATGTTAAAAAATTACCTTATAATACAGAAAACTGCGTTATAACGTTATAAAGCTACCTTATGGCACAATAAAATCACCTTATAATACTGAAAAGTGCGTTATAATGTTAAAAAATTACCTTATAATGCTTTAAAATCACCTTATAATACAATAAAGTGCACTATAATATTATAAAGCTACCTTATAGTGCATTAAAATCACCTTATAATACAGAAAACTGTGTTATAATATTATTAAGCTACCTTATAATGCATGATATTAGCATTTTTCTTTCATAAAAGTATGGAACGTAGGTCATATCTCAGACCTAATCTATTTAATTTAGCTAAAATTCCAAATATCTCCGTTTTTTTTTTTATATAGCCTGAAATTAAAAATGTAATAGAACCAAATCTTGTTAACTAAACTATTGATGCTCTACAATTGTTTTTGTTATAATGCACTTTTTCTCTATCTTAAATATTAACCGAGATATTAGCGTTTTTTTTTTTTTTAAATAAAGTCCTTGCACAAGGTTAGTATCTCAGACCTAATCTATTTATTTTAGCTATAATCCCAAATATCTCCGTTATTATTATGAGCCTGAGAGTAAAATGGTTATAGAACCAATCTTGTAGAACTATTGATGCTCTACAATTTGTTGTTATATGCACTTTTTCTCTATCGTAAATATTAACCGCGTTATTAGTGCTTTTTGTGATGAGATCACAAACGTGTCGTCGAACTGGGAAATCTGCTTAGTTCACGCAGCATATGCGTGACTCTCTCTTTCTCTCTCAAAGTTATTTGGAAACCCAAGAGCGAGAGAGAGAGAGAGCTAAGAGCAGTAAATGGGTTAAGATGGGGCAAGATTCGTCGATTGCTCAACCATGTACCATATGGCGTTCCAAAGCTGCCAACATAAATCTGAACCAAGTACAATGGGAGAATTATATTGGCCTCAATTATTTCACGAGCACAATCACAACAGCTATTAACAGATTGAGCAATCAACACTCCGTTTCAATCAACGCTCAAATATTTGGCATTTAAGCTTGGAATAATGCGGTATATTATATAACAGAGTATTGTTTATGCGACACGAGAAGGAGTGGGGTCTTTTGGCCTCGAGGATGAAAACTGAAAAATGCAAAATATCTCGGTTTAATATTCAAGATAGAGAATAAATGCATATAACAATAATTGTAGGAAATATTAATTTGCAATAAGATTGGTTATGTAACAATGTTTCGATCCGACCGCATATATAACGGAGATATTTGGGAATTTTCGAGTATAAAGCTTGGAAATACTGACCTTGTTCATTTAAGTTTAGGGTTTATTAAAGGTGCTAATATCATGCACTATAAGGTAGGTTATTATAATGTTATATCACAGTTTATTCACACCTATAAGGTGATTTTACATGAACTACTAAGGTAGGTTTTAAAAATTATTATAACACATTTGTCCTACATTATAAGGTAGCTATATAAGCATATAATTATATAGCTCACTTTTCTGTATTATAAGGTGATTTTAAATGCTCTATAAGGTAGGCTTTATAACATTATAATGCACAGTTTTCTGTAGTATAAGGTAAGTGACTTTATAATGTACTACAAGGTAGCTTTTAATAAAATTATTATAGTGCACGTTTTCTGTATATAAGGCAATCTTTAAGTATTATAATATAGCTTTTAACATTATAACCAGTTTTTTCTCTGCATTATAAGGTGATTTTAAATGCACTATAATGTAATTTATAATATAACACACTTTATTGTATTATAAGGTGATTTTAAAGCATTGTGAGTAGCTTTATAAACATAAAAATAGACTAATGTGTAATATAAGGTTATTTTGACTCACTATAAGGTAGCTTTATAACATTACAATGCACTTTACTGTATTATAAGGTGATTTTGATGCACTATAAGGGAGCTTTATAACATTACAATGCACTTTACTGTATTATAAGGTGATTTTAATGCACTATAAGGTAGCTTTATAATATTACAATGCACTCTTCTGTATTATAAGATGATTTTAATGCATTATAAGGTAGCTTGTAACATTACAATGCACTCTTCTGTATTATAAGATGATTTTAATGCATTATAAGGTAGCTTATAACGTTACAATGCACTCTTCTGTATTATAAGATGATTTTAATGCACTATAAGGTAGCTTTATAATATTATAATGGAGGTTCCTATATTATAAGGTGATTTTAATGCACTATAAGGTAGCTTTATAATATTATAACACAGTTTTCTGTATTATAAGGTGATTTTAATGCACTATAAGGTAGCTATATAATATTATACGTCAGTTTTCTGTATTATAAGGTGATTTTAATGCACTATAAGGTAGCTTTATAATATTATAGTGCACTTTATTGTATTATAAGGTGATTTTAATGCACTATAAGGTAGCTTTATAATATTATAACACAGTTTCTGTATTATAAGGTGATTTTATAACATTATAACGCACCTTTTCTGTTTATTAGGGGATTTTAAGGTACTATAAGGTATCTTTATAACGTTATAATGCAGTTTTCTGTATTATAAGGTGTTTTTAATGCACTATAAGGTAGCTTTATAATATTATGATGGAATGTTTTGAATTATAAGGTAATTTAATATATAATAAGGTAGCTTTAAAATATTATAAGTCAGTTTCCTGTATTATAACGTGATTTTAAAGTATTACAAGCTACCTTGTATAATATAACACACTTTAATTTTGTGCGATTTTATTGTATTATAAGGTAGCTTTATAACATTATGATGGAATGTTTTGAATTATAAGGTAATTTAATATATAATAAGGTAGCTTTATCATATTTTAATGGACCTTTCTATATAATAAGGTGATTTTAATGCACTATAAGGTAGCTTTTTAATATTATAGCACAGTTTTCTGTATTATAAGGTAATTTTAATGATCTATAAGGTAGCTTTAGAACATTATAATGCACTTTTCTGTATTATAAGGTAATTTCAATGTATTATAAGGTATCATTATCATATTATAACACACTTTTCTGTATTATAAGGTGATTTTAATGCACAATAAGGTAGCTTATGACAATATAATGCACTTCTCTTTATTATAAGGTAATTTCAATGTATTATAAGGTAGCATTATCATATTATAACAAACTTTTCTGTATTATAAGGTGATTTAATGCACTTTAAGATGGCTTTATAACATTAAAACACAGATTTCTGTATTATAAGGTGATTTTAATTTTATTATAAGGTAGCTTTATAATATTATATTAGAAGATTTTTTTTCTGTATTATGAAATGAGTTCCAATTGATTTTTACTTATGTGTTGAAAAGGTAAAATGCTAATACTATTCACTACTTACCTTGTGCAACAGTTATTAAAAACAATGCAAAATATCCTCGGTTCTCGGCGAATATTCAAGATAGAGAATAAATGTATATAACAATATTTATAGTAAATTTAATTTGCAATAAGATTGGTTATGTACAATTTTTCGATCCGACGCACATTAACGGCGTTATTTTCGATTTTTACTATATTTTCGTCGTCTCCCGGGTAGGATCGATGGACATTTGAATAAATGAGTTATAACTTAAATAGACGATTTGTGATAAAAATTTGATAACGAAGTTCGAATAATACAGGGCTGTAAAGAATAAAAAAATTTTTTTGTATGAATAAATTAATACTTTGAATAACATTTTGACTTACCTGGAAGTGTAGAATTATGGTCCAAATGAGACCTAGAGTTAGTTTGGGATTTCCATCGACAATGTCTTCTGGCCTGATATTAACTAGTTTGATCTGAAATAAACAATAAAAATATATTAACCATAATAATTAAAAACTATAATAAGAATAGTTATTTATTATCCAAGTGACGAAAGTAGATCATTTTCCAACTCGAGTGAAACGTTTAGCCACACAAGCGAAGCGAGTCTGGTAATTTGACGAGAGTTGTAAATTCTACTTTCGTCACGAGTGTAATATTAAATTTTTTCTGTAATCGTGTAATACATGATCAGATCTAAGCAGAATATGAAACAAAATTAGGATGTTTGTCAAGATTATGGTATGTTGGTTGGTAGGTTTAATTAAGCATCGTTGTTGGCAGGTTATAAGAATAGTTATAAAACAACTAGTGATGATTGTCAAGTAGTGCAGTTATAAACAAGTGCACGTTATAAACAAGGAAGCTAATTATTATTATATTTAAATTTTAAAATATACCAATTATTTCCACCAATAATTCATTCACATTTCGATTTATTTTGTTAAAATAAATTCTTACAATGTTGAGAAACATTTAAAAGCATTTAATTTCCAACTTCAAATTATTTTTTAATTTATACTTATTACTAATTAAGAAGGCAATTCACTTTCTTCACTTGTGAACAAAGTGATTACTTTCTTCACCTCTATTGCAAAATGTTTCACTTTCTTCACTCATTTCAGTTTAGTAATGTTAAAATAAATTCTTACAATGTTATTCAACGATTACAGTAAAAAATAATAATGTTGCTTATTGTTAATATGACACCAGTTGGAGTGGGGGCTTTGCTCGAGGACGAAAACTGGAAAATGCAAAATATGCTGGATTAATATTCAAGATAGAGATATAAATGTAATATAACAATATTTATAGTAAATTTAATTTTGCAATAAGATTGGTTATGTTACAAATTTTTTGATCCGACGCATAATAACGGATATATTTGGGTTTTTTGTATAAAACGTTCAAATGTCAAGTTTCGTCCAGATCAAACAAAAATTATTACTGCTAGAGCGGTAAGAGACAAATTTGAACTAATCTTCTGGATAGGATCGATGGACATTTGAGTTGAAATGGATGAGTTGTATTGATGCTCTACAATTGTTGTTATATGCACTTTTTCTCTATCGTAAATATTTACCGTGATAGCGTTTTCTTTAATAAAGTGTTTAGTATCTCAGACCAAATCTATTTATTTTAGCTAGATTCCAAATATCTCCGTTATTATGAGCCTGGGAGTAAAATGTTATAGAACCAATCTTGTTGAACTATTGATGCTCTACAATTGTTGTTATATGCACTTTTTCTCTATCGTAAATATTAACCGAGATATTAGCGTTTTCTTTAAAAAAGTGATGGACAAGGTTAGTATCCCAGACCTAATCTATTTATTACCTCATTATCACAGTGGATTTAGCTTTTTGGCGGGGAAATTAGGAAATTCCAAATATCGCGTTATTATGCGTCGGGATCGAATAATTGTACATAACTGATTCTAAATTGCAAATTAAATTTACTAATAAAATTATTGTTTTATACATTTATTCTCATATCTTGAATTTTTGCCGAGATATTTGCATTTTTGAATGAATAATATGACTCACTGGTAACACTATCAGAACATTATCTCTGCTGATTAGCATTTTGGCGGGGGAAATTAGAAAATTCCAAATTATCTCCGTTATTCTGCGTCGGATCGAAAAATTGTACATAACCCAATCTTATTGCAAATTATATGTACTATAAATATTGATATATACATTTATTCTCTATCTTGATTATTAGCCGAGATATTCTTGCATTTTATTTTTGTTATTTGAACGGATATTTAGTGATTTTATTTGCTGCTAAAAGTTCAGGATTAATTTGTGCTGGCAAGTATGTGAAATCGCATTCTGCCTTTTTCTCGAGGCTGGAGAATTAATATAATTATTAAAAAAAAAAATAACTTTTGCTTTTTATAATTATATGTTACAGAAAACCTTGAAGGTACATCACCTTATTATTGGATAGCCTTTTGAAAATAATATACGGGTATTCCTAAATTGGAACTCGGTTCTTAATTAACCGAGCTGGGTCACGCAATTTGAAGAATAGGTGCACCATTTGGAAAATGTCACGGCAGCTTATAAACTGGCATAAAATGGTATATAACCCAAATAATACTTTAAGTGCATAATATCTCGGTTAATATTCAAAATAGAGAAAAAGTGAATATAACAATATTTATAGTAAATTTAATTTGCAATAAGATTGGTTATGTAACATTTTACTCTCAGGCTCATAATAACGGAGATATTTGGAATTTTAGCTAATGGAGGATTCTATATAGATTAGGTCCAGATAACCTTGTGTCAACACTTTATTAATGAAAAAACGCTTTATATCTCGGTTAATATAGTTTACGATAGAGAATATAAGAAAATATTGATATAACAAACAATTTGTAGAGCATCAATAGCTTCATACAAGATTGGTTCTATAACATTTTCTCTCAGGGCTCATAATAACGGAGATTTGGAATTTTAGTAAATAAAGTAGATCAAGAGATTATTATGTACTTTTGTGCAAGACTTAATTAAAAGAATTAACGCTTAATTCTCGGTTAATATATTCAAGATAGGCTTTTGTAGAATAATGTGGTTTAATAAAATATAAGGTAGCTTTATAATAGTATAATGAAGTTTTCTGTATTATAAGGTGATTTTAATGCACTATAAGGTAGCTTTATAATAGTATAATGAACTTTTATGAATTATAAGGTGATTTTAGTGTATTATAAGGTAGCTTATAACATTATAACACAGTTTTCTGTATTATAAGGTTATTGTAAGTCGCTTTATAACGGTATAATGCAGGTTTCCATACTAGAAGGTAATTTTTATGTATTATAAGGTGATTTTATAATATTATAACGCACTTTTCTGTATTATAAGGTGATTTTAATGCACTATAAGGTAGCTTTATAATAGTATAATGCAGTTTTCTGTATTATAAGGTGATTTTAATGCACTATAAGGTAGCTTTATAATAGTATAATGCAGTTTTCTGTATTATAAGGTGATTTTAATGCACTTTAGAGATAGCTTTATAATTGTTTAATGCAGTTTTTTTCTGTATTTATAAGGTGATTTTAATGCACTATAAGGTAGCTTTATAATAGGTATAATGCAGTTTTCTGTATTGTAATAGGTGACTTTTAATGCAACGATAAGGTTGCTTTATAATAGTTATAATGCAGTTTTCTGTATTATAAGGTGGATTTTAATGTCACTATAAGGTCGCTTTATAATAGTATAATGCAGTTTTCTGTATTATAAGGTGATTTTAATGCACTATAAGGTAGCTTTATAATAGTATAATGCAGTTTTCTGTATTATAAGGTGATTTTAATGCACTATAAGGTAGCTTTATAATAGTATAATGCAGTTTTCTGTATTATAAGTTGATTGTAATGCAACTTAGGTAGCTTTATAATAGTATAATGCAGTTTTCTGTATTATAAGGTGATTTTAATGCACTATAAGGTAGCTTTATAATAGTATAATGCAGTTTTCTGTATTATAAGGTGATTTTAATGCACTATAAGGTAGCTTTATAATAGTATAATGCAGTTTTCTGTATTATAAGGTGATTTTAATGCACTATAAGGTAGCTTTATAATAGTATAATGCACTATAAGGTAGCTTTATACTATTATAATGGAATTTTCTGTATTATAAGGTGATTTTAACGCACTATAAGGTAGCTTTATAATATTATAACACAGTTTCTGTATTATAAGGTGATTTTAATGCATTATAAGGTAGCTTTATAACATTATAACACAGTTTTCTGTATTATAAGGTTATTGTAGGTAGCTTTATAACGTTATAACGCAGGTTTCCGTATTATAAGGTAATTTTAATGTATTATAAGGTTTTTTTAATGCACTATAAGGTAGCTTTATAATAGTATAATGCAGTTTTCTGTATTATAAGGTGATTTTAATGCACTATAAGGTAGCTTTATAATAGTATAATGCAGTTTCCTATATTATAAGGTGATTATATTGGACTATAAGGTAGGCTGTTAAATAGTATAATGCGTTTTCTGTTATTATAAGGTTGTGTTAATGCATTATAAGGTAGCTTTATAATATTATAACACAGTTTTCTGTATTATAAGGTTATTGTAGGTAGCTTTATAACGTTATAACGCAGGTTTCCGTATTATAAGGTAATTTTAATGTATTATAAGGTGATTTTAATGTATTATAAGATAGCTTTATAATATTATAGTGCACTTTTCTTTATTATAAGGTGATTTTAACGCATTTTAAGGTAGCTTTATAACATTATAATACAGTTTTCTGTATTGTAAGGTTATTGTAGGTAGCTTTATAATGTTATAATGCGTATTATAAGGTAATTTTAATGTATTATAAGGTGATTTTATAACATTATAACGCACTTTTCTGTATTATAAGGTGATTTTAATGTATTATAAATGCGTACTTATAAAATTAAAAGTATACAAGAGCATAAACACTTAAAAGTCTTATATACCCACACCACTTATAATTACTCCCACTTACATTTGCCTAGTTATACAATTATAAGTATACAATAGCAGAAACACTTGAAAGTCTTTTATACCCACAGCACTTAAAAGTGTTTCATACCCGCACCACTTATAAAATTACTAAGGTATACAATAGAACAAACACTTAATAGTTTTTTACACACACACACACACACACACACACACACACACACACACACACACACACACACACAGTACTTAAAAGTATTTTATACCCACATCACTTAAAAGTGCTTCGTACCCACACCACTTATAATTGCGTACTTATAAAATTATATAAGTATACAATAGCACAAACACTTAAAAGTCTTTTATACCCACAGCACTTATAATTACCTCCCACTTATAATCATAAGTATTTAAAAATGAACAACCACTTAAAGTCTTTTATACTCACAACACTTATAATTATCTCCAGCTTATAATTGCTTACTTATACAATTATAAGTACACAATAGCACCAACACTTAAAAGTATTTTATAACCACATCACTTATAATTCTATGCTTACAAATTATAATCATAAGTATTTAAAAATGAACAACCACTTAAAGTCTTTTATACCCACAGCACTTATAATTACCTCCCACTTATAAAATTATATAAGTATACAATAACACAAACACTTAAAAGTCTTTTATAGCCACAATACTTATAATTACTCTCCACTTATAATCATAAGTATTTAAAAATGAACAACCACTTAAAGTCTTTCATACCCACAACACTTATAATTATCTCCCACTTATAATTGCGTACTTATAAAATTATATAAGTATACAATAGCAGAAACACTTAAAAGTCTTTTATACCCACAGCACTTAAAAGTGCTTCATACCCACACCACTTATAATTGCATACTTATAAAATTATATAAGTATACAATAGCACAAACACTTAAAAGTCTTTTATACCCACATCACTTATAATTCTATACTTACAATTACTCTTAACTTTTAATTATAAACATATATAGAAAACAGCCACTTATAAGTGCTTTATACCCACAACACTTATAACTCTATTGTTATTATTACTCTAGATTTGTATGTATTTTTATATTTATATATATAAAAAAAAAAAAAACACTTACACTCAAAAACACTTGTATATCTACAACACTTAAAATGATTTATACAGACAACACTTATAACTCTATAGAGTTACGATAGTCGTCACTTATTAAGTATTTACAACACTTAACATTGCTTTATGCCCATAATTCGTATAACTCTATGCTTACAATTATTCTAAACTTATAATTGTAAGTATATATAAAAAACAACCACTTAAAAGAACTTTATATCCACAACACTTATAACCCCATCCATATAATTACTCTCCGCTTATGCTTATATAATTGTAAGTATAAACAAGCACAAACACTTCACTTATAAGTGTTTTATTAGGATTAATATGATATGGGCAATCAAAAACTTGGTTATTATGGCCTTTATAGTAGTTTAAAGTGCTTTATTCCCTCACCACTTATAATTAATTATACACTTACAATTAACCAGAACTTATAACTTTATAATTTGTAAGTGGCCACTTACCAGATGTTCCCCGGAAAGGACTTCGAGGAGCGATATGAGATTGAGGCCATCCTGAAGATCGGTGAATAGATCGTTCACGTGCCGATTAGCCTGTCAACAAACAAACAGACATCATTAACATAAAAAAATAAAAGTAATAAACTAATATCAGCTATAAAACAACATAATAAAAGCTAAGCAATATTATTCGGGCTCAGCTGTGGGCTGTGATACAACATAATTTTATAAGCTTGTGATTCCTGCTTGTGCAACCGAAATTCTAGCTTGCTTGCGAAAATCTGGTGAAGTTTCATTAAAATCGTGGATTAAGGCGGTTAATATTAGTCGTAGGAGGAAAATGTATAGAACAAGATTTGTAGTACATTAATTTTGGAATAGGATTGTCCCCCCCCCCCCACCCCCCCCCCCCCCCACCCCCCCCCCCCCCCACCCCCCCCCCCCCCCACCCCCCCCCCCCCCCACCCCCCCCCCCCCCCACCCCCCCCCCCCCCCACCCCCCCCCCCCCCCACCCCCCCCCCCCCCCACCCCCCCCCCCCCCCACCCCCCCCCCCCCCCACCCCCCCCCCCCCCCACCCCCCCCCCCCCCCACCCCCCCCCCCCCCCACCCCCCCCCCCCCCCACCCCCCCCCCCCCCCACCCCCCCCCCCCCCCACCCCCCCCCCCCCCCACCCCCCCCCCCCCCCACCCCCCCCCCCCCCCACCCCCCCCCCCCCCCACCCCCCCCCCCCCCCACCCCCCCCCCCCCCCACCCCCCCCCCCCCCCACCCCCCCCCCCCCCCACCCCCCCCCCCCCCCACCCCCCCCCCCCCCCACCCCCCCCCCCCCCCACCCCCCCCCCCCCCCACCCCCCCCCCCCCCCACCCCCCCCCCCCCCCACCCCCCAAGTTAAGTATCAGATAATAACTACGAGAAACAAAAAGTGCATATAACAACAATTGTAGAGCATCAATAGTTCAACAAGATTGGTTCTATAACATTTTACTCTCAGGCTCATAATAACGGAGATATTTGGAATTATAGCTAAAATAAATAGATTAAGTATGAGATATTAACTTTGTGCAACGCTTTTTTTAAAGAAAAACGCTAATATCTCGACTAATATTTACGATAGAGAAAAAGTGCATATAACAACAATTGTAGAGCATCAATAGTTCAACAAGATTGGTTCTATAACATTTTACTCTGAGGCTCATAATAACGGAGATATTAGCATATTTTGAACGAATCTCGACATAATTGTACGCTCTGATTAAACACACCATTAACTTTAATTGTTGTCTAATTATAGCAAGCAATTCATGAATGAGTTGAATGTTTACTAACTGGGTTTCACGGCCCAGTTGTTTTTATATTCATGAAGAAGAAAGTGCATAGCGTATTTTACCCACTAGGAAAATATGTCCTCAAATGAGCATCGATCCTAGCCCCACGAGATTTATGAAAATTCCAAATATCTCCGTTATTATGAGCCTGAGAGTAAAATGTTATAGAACCAATCTTGTTGAACTATTGATGCTCTACAATTGTTGTTATATGCACTTTTTCTCTAGAGTAAATATTAACCGAGATATTAGCGTTTATATACTAGCAATTCCTGTGTCACGGTAGAAAACAGCTGTAGCCCGTTATAGATTACACACCTTGCGAGTAGATGGGTCACTAACACACCAAGGGCCGGTTAGTTTACATTCTTAGGGCAACAGTTTATTAAAGAAAAACGCTAATATCTCGGTTAATATTTACGATAGAGAAAAAGTGCATATAACAACAATTGTAGAGCATCAATAGTTCAACAAGATTGGTTCTATAACATTTTACTCTCAGGCTCATAATAACGGAGATATTTGGAATTTTTATTACGAATAGCTAAAATATTAAACTTGTGTAACACTTTAAAGAACTTTTAAAGAAAAACGCTAATATCTCGGTTAATATTTACGATAGAGAAAAAGTGCATATAACAACAATTGTAGAGCATCAATAGTTCAACAAGATTGGTTCTATAACATTTTACTCTCAGGCTCATAATAACGGAGATATTTGGAATTGTAGCTAAAATAAATAGATTAGCTCTGAGATACTAACGTTGTTAAACTACTTTTAAAAGAAAAACGCTAATATCTCGGTTAATATTTGAGATAGATAAAAAGTGCATATAACAACAATTGTAGAGCATCAATAGTTCAACAAGATTGGTTCTATAACATTTTACTCTCAGGCTCATAATAACGGAGATATTTGGAATTTTAGCTAAAATAATTAGATTAGTTCCAAGATACTTAGGGCAACAGTTTATTAAAGAAAAACGCTAATATCTCGGTTAATATTTACGATAGAGAAAAAGTGCATATAACAACAATTGTAGAGCATCAATAGTTCAACAAGATTGGTTCTATAACATTTTACTCTCAGGCTCATAATAACGGAGATATTTGGAATTGTAGCTGAAATAGATTAAGTATGAGATATTAACTTTGTGCAAAGCTTTTATTAAAGAAAAACGCTAATATCTCGGTTAATATTCACGATAGAGAAAAAGTGCATATAACAACAATTGTAGAGCATCAATAGTTCAACAAGATTGGTTCTATAACATTTTACTCTCAGACTCATAATAACGGAGATATTTGGAATTTTGACTCCAGCTCTTTTTGAGGTCATACGAAGCCATACATGGCTTATTTCCAAACAGAACGAGGTTACCCTTAAAAACCTTCAACTGTACACGAAAGGTCATCGTGAACAGATGCCGGTTCAATATTGCATTTGGCGAGTTAGTGAGGTAACAAACGCTTATGTAACCTCATAAATTGATTTTTAATAACGAAATTCGCTAAAGATTGAGGTCACTAACTCTCACCACATATTTTCTATTTCTCATCGACAATATCTCGGTTAATATTTGCGATAGAGAAAAAAAGCATATAACAACAATTGTAGAGCATCAATAGTTCAACAAGATTGGTTCTATAACATTTTACTCTCAGGCTCATAATAACGGAGATATTTGGAATTTTCTAAATTTCCCCGCCAAAATGCTAATCAGCTGTGATAATGAGGTCTGATAGTGTTATCAGTGAGTGATATTATTCATTCAAAAATGCAAATATCTCGGTTAATATTCAAGATAGAGAATAAATGTATATAACAATATTTATAGTAAATTTAATTTGCAATAAGATTGGTTATGTACAATTTTTCGATCCGACGCATAATAACGGAGATATTTGGAATTTTCTAAATTTCCCCGCCAAAATGCTAATCAGCTGTGATAATGAGGTCTGATAGTGTTATCAGTGAGTCATATTATTCATTCAAAAACGCTAATATCTCGGCTAATATTCAAGATAGAGAATAAATGTATATAACAATATTTATAGTAAATTTAATTTGCAATAAGATTGGTTATGTACAATTTTTCGATCCGACGCATAATAACGGAGATATTTGGAATTTTCTACTTGAAAAATAGGTTTGATTGATCTTCTGGGTAGAATCGATGGACATTTGATGAAATATTGTCATAATTAGCTTCCTTGTTTATAACGTGCACTTGTTTATAACTGCACTACTTGACAATCATCACTAGTTGTTTTATAACTATGCTTATAATCTGCCAACAACATACCATAATCTTGACAACATCCTAATTTTGTTCGTATTCTGCTTAGATCTGATCATGTATTACACGAGAAAAATTTAATATTACACTCGTAACGAAAGTAGAATTTACAACTCTCGTCAAATTACCAGACTCGCTTCGCTCGTGTGGCTAAACGTTTCACTCCAGTTGGAAAATGATCTACTTTCGTCACTTGGATAATAAAGAACTATTTCCCGTCACGCAGGGGCTGCGTAAACCTTAGCACTTAAGGAAAATTCGCGTTATGAAACGAAAGCTTTAGAAACAGAACAGCTTAAGGCAATTGGTCTATAATTATCAACTCAAATACGATGAAACTGGAATTTATTAAACCAACAATACGCTGCAAAAACGCTAATATCTCGGTTAATATTTACGATAGAGACAAAGTGCATATAACAACAATTGTAGAGCATCAATAGTTCAACAAGATTGGTTCTATAACATTTTACTCTCAGGCTCATAATAACGGAGATATTCGGAATTTAATTCTCCAGAACCGGTTTTCTAGACTTGCTTTGTGTCTGAGAAGCAAGATTTCCGCTTCAAAAAAGAAAGTGAGAGGTCGAACTGAGCTATTGTAAGTTGTGAGTCAGGGCTCGGCTGACCTGCAATGCTGCAGTGCTAAATGCTTTTATATTAAAATGTTTCTATTTTTGTACCGTTATTATGAGCCTGAGAGTAAAATGTTATAGAACCAATCTTGTTGAACTATTGATGCTCTACAATTGTTGTTATATGCACTTTTTCTCTAGAGTAAATATTAACCGAGATATTAGCGTTTTTCTTTAATAAAATCTTGACCAAGGTTAGCATCTCAGAACTAATCTAATTCAGCTATAATTCCAAATATCTCCGTTATTATGAGCCTGAGAGTAAAATGTTATAGAACCAATCTTGTTGAACTATTGATGCTCTACAATTGTTGTTATATGCACTTTTTCTCTATCGTAAATATTAACCGAGATATTAGCGTTTTTCTTTAACAAAGTCTTGCACAAGTTTACAATTTCGGACCTAATCTATTTATTTAAGCTATAATTCCAAATATCTCCGTTATTATGAGCCTGAGAGTAAAATGTTATAGAACCAATCTTGTTGAACTATTGATGCTCTACAATTGTTGTTATATGCACTTTTTCTCTATCGTAAATATTAACCGAGATATTAGCGTTTTTATTTAATAAAGTGTTGCAAGAAGTTACTATCTCAGACCTAATCTATTTATTTTATTCAAACATTCCAAATATCTCCGTTATTATGAGCCTGAGAGTAAAATGTTATAGAACCAATCTTGTTGAACTATTGATGCTCTACAATTGTTGTTATATGCACTTTTTCTCTATCGTAAATATTAACCGAGATATTAGCGTTTTTCTTTAATAAAGCTTTGCACGTGGTATCTCATGCCTAATCTATTTATTTTAGCTATAATTCCAAATATCTCCGTTATTATGAGCCTGAGAGTAAAATGTTATAGAACCAATCTTGTTGAACTATTGATGCTCTACAATTGTTGTTATATGCACTTTTTCTCTATCGTAAATATTAAACGAGATATTAGCGTTTTTCTTTAATAAAGTGTTGCACAAGGTTAGTATCTCAGACCTAATCTATTTATTTTAGCTAAAATTCCAAATATCTCCGTTATTATGAGCCTGAGAGTAAAATGTTATAGAACCAATCTTGTTCGAAATTAAATTTACTATAAATTTCGTTCTGAAGGATTTTTCTGAAACTCGAGTTTTAACGATTGTCCCCGTTCGGGCGCCATCGACTTTTTTTCTTCCAACTTTTGCAAGAAGTGTTTGTCACTGGTTTCCCGCCTGTCCTATAACAAAAGTTCCGGGTTTTTTTGAAATGCAGAGCCCGCCATGTACCCGACGAGGAGGGGAGATACAGTCGAGACGCAGAGGAGAGTGAGAAGGGAAGTTGTCGAAACCGGGAGAGTCGAAGGGAAATCAAATATAGGAAGGATTTATCTGAGGAGTGTCACCAGAAGAACGGAAGTATCAACTGGACAGGAAGTGCTATCGACAAAAAGGAAAAAGGTTATTTTAGCTTAATTTTAGATATATAATAGTAATAATTAGAAATATATAAATAAAATAACTAATACTATATAATAAAATAGTAATAAACAATAATACATAAATATAATAAATAAATTATATAATACTGTATAAATAAAATAAAAAATAAATGAATAAAGTAGTAAATAATAATATATAATAAATAGTAATATATAAATAAAATAAATAATAACTAAATAAAATGAATATAAATAATAAATAAATAAAATAGTAATTCATAATACAATAGTAATAAATAATAATATATAAATAAAATATATAATAAATAAATAAAATAGTAATACATAATACAATAGTAATAAATAATAATATATAAACAAAATAAATAATAAAAAAATAAAGTATTAATATATAATAAATAATAATATATAAAAAAAATAATAACTAAATATGATTAATATAGATAATAAATAAATAAAATAGTAATAAATAATAAGATATAAATGAAACAAATAATAAATAAAATAAATAATAATATGTAATAAAATAGTAATAAATAATAATATATAAATAAAATAAATCATAAATAAAATATTTATAAATAATAAATAAATAAAATAGTAATATATAACAATATATAAATAAAATAAATAATAATTAGTAATAAATAAAAGAGTAATAAGTAGTAATATATAAATAAAATAAATAATAAACAAATATACATAATAAATAAATTAAATAATAATATATAAATAAAATAAATAATAATCTGTAATAAAATATTTATAAATAATAATATATAAATAAAAGAGTAATAAGTAGTAATATATAAATAAAATAAATAAACAAATATACATAATAAATAATTTAAATAATAATATATAAATAAAATAAATTTAAATAATAAATAAATAAAATAGTAATAAATAATAATATGTAATAAAATATTTATAAATAATAAATAAATAAAATAGTAATATATAACAATATATAAATAAAATAAATAATAATATGTAATAAAATATTTATAAATAATAATATATAATTAATAGAGTAATAAATAATAATATATAAATAAAATAAATGATAAGTAAAATATTTATAAATAATAAATAAATAAAACAGTAATATATAACCACTAGCTGAGATAGCCGGCTTCGGCCGGGAATTGATTTGAGGCTGAATGGTGATGGTATTTTTTTGGCAAGGCTTTACTTTGCACAATATTTTGACATTTACCCGTCCCAGTGTTTAGGGTTAATACCCGTCGTTGCTGTGGATTTGCTAATAATAAAATTAATTTTTTATGTAAGACTTCACTGTCCTCCATATTGTCATATTTCCCGTCTCCTGTGCATTATGCATAGATTTGAATTATTAAGGACAAAATATTAACATACATTTTTAATTTTTATAATCTCCGTTATTATGCGTCGGATTCGAAAATATTGTACATAACAATCTTTTTGCAAATTAAATTATACTTTAATTTTTGTTAAGGAACTGTTATATACAATTTATTCTCTATCGTGGTATTTTAACCGTGATATTTGCATTTTTGTATAGAATTATAGCATTCTTGATTAATCTATCAGACCTCATTATCACAGCTGATTAGCATTTTGGCGGGGAAATTAGAAAATTCCAAATATCTCCGTTATTATGAGTCGGGATTCGGAAAATTGTACATAACCAATCTTATTGCAATTTAAAATTTCCAATAACATACCCCGGCAATATTATACGATTAATTCTCTATCATGATTATTAAATAATAATATATTAATTAATAAATGTAATAAAGATCGAAAATATATAATTAAATACTTAGGGTAAAGAATTAAATAAAATAAAATAACGTAAATAAATAATACAATATAATAAATAATAAATATAAATAAAGTAGTAATGAATTTTAACTATATAAAAGTGAATATACATATAATAAAGTAGTAATAGGAATAAGTAAATTTAATAAATATAAAGTAGTAATAATAATAACTAAAATTTAAATAAAGTAGTAATATATAATAATAAATAAATAACATTAGTAATAAATAATAATATATAGATAACAAATAAAGTGGGTTATAAATAACAATATATCAATTAATTATAAATAATAAAAAAATAAAGTAATTAATATATAATATAATAGTAATAAACATTAATATAGAAAATAAAAAAAATAATAACTAAATAATATGAAGATAAATTATAGAAAATAAATTAAATGAAAATAGTAATAAATATATAAGATATAAATCATTTAAAAATAAAAATAAAAATAAAATAAAATGAAATAATAATATTAATATATAATTAATAAATTAAATAATATATAAATAAAACATTAATCATAAATAAAATAGTAATAAAATTATAAATAAATAAAATAGTAATCAAATTAAACAATATAGATATATAAAATTAAATTAAAGAAATCATAAATAAAATAAAGTATTTTATAAATGATAAATAAATAAAATAGTAATAAATAATAATATAGAAATAAAATAAATATTAATCAAATAAAATAGTTTTAATAATAGATATATATATTATAATAAAAATAAATCATAAAATAAAAATAGTATATAAAGTATTAATATTATAATAAGTAAAATTGTAACTAATATCCAATATTATAGAAATATAAATAAACTAAATAATAATCAAATGTACCACTAAATATAGAAATAAATATAATTAATAAATAAAATCAGTTAATACATAAATAAATACAATAAAAATAGTTATCTTAAATAATAAATAAATAAAATAGTACATATATAAATAAAATAAAATATAAATACTAATATATAATAAAATAGTAAATAAACTAATAATATAGAAAATAAATTAAATTAATAAGTCAAATTAAAATAAATAATAAATAATAAATAAATAAAATATCTAGCCGAGATGCCGGCATCGGCCGGGAATTTATTTGAGGCTGATGGTGATGGGAATTTTTTAGCAGGCTTTACATATGCACAATATTTTGAGCATTTACACCCCCGTCCCAGTGTTTAGGGTTAATACCCGTCGTTGCGTAGCTTGCTAATAAATCATAATTAATTTTCATGTAAGTCCTTCACTGTCCTCCTTTATTTGTCATATTGTCTTCTTTCCCGTCCTCCTGTGCATTATCATAGATTTGAATTTTAAGACAAAAGATTAACTAATATTTGAATTTATTTTTTCCAGCTGAACAGGTAAGCCGTGGTAGTTCAGATGAAAAGAACTATGTATTTAAAGAGTGTAACACAAGGTTAATGGTTTCAGTTTAAAACATACAAAAATCCGAAATAATCCTCCGTTATTATGCGTCGGAACGAAAAATTTGTACATAATCAATCTTATTGTTGCAAATTAAAATACTAAAAATTATTTGTTATAAACATTTATTCTCTATGCTTGAATATTAGCCGAGATATTTGTATTTTTGAATGAATAATATGACTCACAGATAACATCAACAGACCTCATTAACCGAGCTGATTAGCATTTTTTTGGGCGGGGAAATTAGAAAATTCCAAATATACATCCGTTATTATGCGTCGGAATCGAGAGTAAATATGTTATAACATAACCAATCTTATTGCAAATTAAATTTACTATAAATATTGTTATATACATTTATTCTCTATCTTGAATATTAGCCGAGATATTTGCATTTTTCAGTCAGTTCTGTCTTAGAATAGACTAGAAAGCTATTTTTATTTGTTATGAGTTAAAAGCAAATAAAAAATAAGACAGATCCCCGGAAAATGTTGAAGACTTAATAATACACAACCAAAGTCATGCAAAGGGCAAGAAATATCACACGCAATGTCCTTCGAACTTATACTTTGCGTACATTCTCTTTTTTTACTGTCAGAATCGGCTATTGGGCTTGTAGTCTTAACAAAAAACATTTTTTTCTGTAATGGTTGAATAATGGTAACATTACTAAACTGAAATGAGTGAAGAAAGTGAAACATTTTGCAATAGAGTGAAGAAAGTAATCACTTTGTTCCACCAAGTGAAGGAAAGTGGAATCTGCCTTCTTAATTAGTAATAAGTATAAAATTAAAAAATAATTCGAAGTCGCGAAATCAAATGCTTTTAAATGTTTCTTTACATTGTAAGAATTTATTTTAACAGGATTTAAATTTCGAAATGTGTGAATTAATTATTGGTTGGAAATAATCGATACTATTTTTAAAATTTAAATATAATTAATTAATTAGCTTCCTTGTTTATAACGTGTGCACTTGTTGTATAACTGCACTACTTTTTTGGAAAAACAATCATCACTAGGTTGTTTTATAAAAACTATGCTTATTACCTGCCAACAACGATGCTTATAACCTACCAACAAACTTACCCCCATAATCTTGGACAACATCACTAATTTTGTTCGTATTCATGACTTAGATCTGATCATGTATTACACGATTAGGAGAAAAATTTTACATATTACACTCGTATACGAAAGTAGTATATTTACAACTCTCGTCAAATTTACCAGGACTCCGCTTTCGCTCGTTGTGGCATATACGTTTCACATCCGAGTTGGAAAAATGATCTATATTTCGTCACTTGGGATAATTAAAGAAAAACTATTTCCCGTCACGCAGGGGCCTGCGTATACACCTTAGCACTTAAGGAAAAATCCGCGTTATGAAACACGAAAGCTTTAGAAAACAGAACAGACTTAAGGCAAATTGGTCTATAATTATCAATACAGGCAAAAAACGCTAATATCCCTCGGGTAATATTTACGATAGAGAGAAAAAGTGCATATAACAACAATTGTGAGCATCAATAGTTCAACAATATTGGTTATATAAATTTTTACTCTCTGGCTCATATTACCGGAGATATTTTGATTTTTAGCTAAAATATATAGATTATGTCTGAAATTTACTAAAACAACAATACGCTGCAAAAAAAACGCTAATATCTCGGTTTAATCATTTTACGATAGAGATAACGTGCATATAACAAAACAATTGTAGAGGCATTCATTGTTCAACAAGTTTGGGTTCTATAACTTTTTACTTCAGGCTCATTATAACGGAGATATTTGGAATTTTTTAGCTAAAATAATAATAGATTAATGTCTGAAATACTAAACACTTTATTAATGAAAAAACGATAATATCTCGGTTAATTTTTACGATAGAGAAAAAAGTGCATATAACAACAATTGTAGAGGCATCAATAGTTCAACAAGATTGGTTCTATAACATTTTACTCTCAGGCTCATTAAATAAACGGAGATAGTACGGCGAATTTAACCTCTCACTAGGAACAGGTTTTCCTAGACTTGCTTACAATGTGTTTCACCCTAGATTTCCGTTTCATAAAAAGAAAGTGAGAGGGTTCGAATCTGTGTGCTATTGTAAGTTGTGAGTCAGAGGCTCGGCTGACCTGCAATGTGGATGCAGTGGCTATCATGCACTTCCTCTGATGCAATGCAGTAAAGCCCTGCTGTATATGCTCTCTGTCTAAGTCCAAAATATCTCCGTTATTATTGAGCCTGAGAGGTTTAAAAATTGTTATAGATCCAATCTTGTTGAACTATTGATGCTCTACAATTGTTGTTATTTATGCACTTTTCTCTCTATCATATATATTAACCGAGTAGTATTAGCGGTTTTCTTTGAATAATAAGTTGCTAATCTATTTAGTATTTCAGCTACTTCAGTAGCTAAATAATTTCAAAATATATCCGTTATTTATGAAGACTGAGAGGGAGTATAAATATGTTATTAAGAACCAAGTCTTGTTTGAAACTATTGATGCTCTTACAATTGTTGTTATGTGCACTTTTTCTGTAATGTTAAATATTAACCGAGAATATTAGCCGTTTTACCTTTAAAGTAGTTTATCACTACGTTATTATCTCAGGACCTAATCTATTTACTCTTTAGCTACAATTCCAAATATCTCCGTTATTATGAGTCTGAGAGTAAAATGTTATAGAACCAATCTTGTTGAACTATTGATGCTTATACAAATTTGGTGTTATATGGCACTTTTTTCTCTATCGTAAATATTAACCGAGATATTAGCGTTTTAATTTAATAAAGTGTTGGACATGGTTAGTTTCTATTTTAGCTATTCTTAATAAAAATTCCAAATATCTCCGTTATTATGAGTCGTAGCACAAAATGTTATAGAACCAATCTTATTGCAAATTAAATTTACTATAAATATTGTTATATACATTTATTCTTTAAAATGAATATTAACCAAAATATTCTGACTATTTTATTGGAAAGTTTAAAAATACCGAATATATTGTTTAGAAATGAGGCTTAACCCAACCTGTTCAAGGTTGAAATGCCACTTAAAATTACTTTAAAATTGCATTTCCTGCTATTGTTGTGTGCTCCAACTATGAACGTTATGATTCATCGCAACACCACACTACTTTTTTTAGTTTTTTTTAAAAACACTTAAGGGAAATCTGCTATTAAGAACGTACTCACGACGCTGTAATACAAAAGATTCGATCAAAAGTCTATCGATTCTAGCCACGAGGGTCGAGCCCATGACTATATTTCGATTATCTACGTTTATTATGTGCAGGTGAGTTGTAAAATGTTATAGAACCATTCTCTGTTGAACTATTGATGCTCTACAAATTGTTTTTTATATGCACTTTTTCGCACTCTATTGGAAATATTAACCGAGATATTAGCATTTTTCTATAAAAAAGCGTTCCACCAAAAGTTAGTTATCTCAGACCTAATTTATTTATTTTAGCTATAATTCCAAATATTGCCGTTATTAAGAGCCTGAGGGTGAGTTATACATATGTTATAGAACCAATCTTGTTGAACTATTGATGCTCTACAATTGTTGTTATATGCACTTTTTCTCTATCGTAAATATTAACCGAGTTATGAGTGATTTTGTGTTACATCTGGCGGTTTTACTTGATGACCGTAGGCGTCCTGAAATTTTTCCACGCCTCCGGAAGAGAGGTGGGCGAACCCACGAAACCAAATATGGCGAAGGAGCGAGTGCACAGACTACAAGTGGGCGACACCAGCTGTCTCAGCACAATCCCACTCGAGAGGAAAAAAAATAGGAATTTTCTCAATGACGCCCACGTCTGTGTGTATTGGATTGCCGTTTTCGGTAGTGGGTCAAGGAGCTGACCATATGCTAGTATCATTTCGTGGGCGGGCTCAAATAATTCAGACTCATTGAACAACAACGTCATGTACAAAGGCTAATATCTCGGTTAATATTTACGATAGAGAAAAAGTGCATATAACAACAATTGTAGAGCATCAATAGTTCAACAAGATTGGTTCTATAACATTTTACTCTCAGGCTCATAATAACGGAGATATTCGGAATTTTCGTTACCTTGTGGCTAGGATCGATGGACATTTGATAGCAATTTTTTTATGAGTACGTCCTAAACAGCAGATTTCCCTTAAGGGTTTTTAAAAAACATGAAACGTGTGTGTGTGTTGGTGGTGAATCATACGTACGATAGTTGGTGCTCACAACAATAGCAGGAAGATGCATTTATAGAATTTTAAGTGGCATTTCAACCTTGAACAGGTAGTGTAAGCTCTGTTCTAAACAATATTCGGTATTTAAACTTTCCAATAAAATAGTCAGAATATTTTGGTTAATATTCATTTTAAAGAATAAATGTATATAACAATATTTATAGTAAATTTAATTTGCAATAAGATTGGTTATGTACAATTTTTCGATCCGACGCATAATAACGGAGATATTTGGTGTATTAAAGGAAATATGCTAAAAGCTACGTTATAAAATGAAAGCTTTAGAAACAGAACAGCTTAAGGGAATTGGTCTATAATTATCAACATTATTATTTAATACTATTTTATTATATATTAATATTTTATTTCTTTATTATTTATTTTATTTACATATTAATATTTATTAATATAAATTTATTATTTATTACTATTTTATTTATTTTTTTATTTATTACTTATTTTATTTCTATATTATTATTTATTACTTTTTTATTACATATTATTGTTTAATTTATTTCAAGTATTCATTTTATATATATATATTTATATATATATATATATATATATATATATATATATAATATTATTTATTACTATTTATTATATATTATTAATTAATTTATTTTGTTTATTTATTATTTGTATATTATTGTTTATTACTATTTTATTATATATTATTATTTAATTTATTTTATTTAATATTATTATTATAATATTTTATTTATTTATTATTTATTACTACTTTATTTATTATTTATATATTATTACTTATTACTACTTTATTTATTTATTATTTCATTTATATATTATTATTTATTACTATATTATTTATTATTCATTACTATTTTATTTAGTATTCATTTTATTACTATATTATTATATATTATTATTTTATTTATTTATTATTTATATACATTGGTTATGTACAATTTTTCGATCCGACGAATAGTAAGGGAGATATTTGGAATTGTTTTATACGAATGCTTAAAATATAAAACTAGTTCAACACTTTATTAAAGAAAACGCTAATATCTCGGTTAATATTTACGATAGAGAAAAAGTGCATATAACAACAATTGTAGAGCATCAATAGTTCAACGAGATTGGTTCTATAACATTTTACTCTCAGGCTCATAATAAGGGAGATATTTGGAATTGTAGCTAAAATAAATAGATTAGTTCTGAGATACTAAGCTTGTGCAAGACTTTTTTAAAGAAAAACGCTAATATCTCGGTTAATATTTACGCTAGAGAAAAAGTGCATATAACAACAATTGTAGAGCATCAATAGTTCAACAAGATTGGTTCTATAACATTTTACTCTCAGGCTCATAATAACGGAGATATTTGGAATTGTAGCTAAAATAAATAGATTAGGTCTGAAATACTAGCCTTGTGCATCAGTTTATTAAAGAAAAACGCTAATATCTCGGAGAAAAAGTGCATATAACAACAATTGTAGAGCATCAATAGTTCAACAAGATTGGTTCTATAACATTTTAATCTCAGGCTCATAATAACGGAGATATTTGGAATTATAGCAAAAATAAATAGATTAGGTCTGAGATACTAATCTTATACGATACTTTATTAAAGAAAAACGCTAATATCTCGGTTAATATTCATGATAGAGAAAAAGTGCATATAACAACAATTGTAGAGCATCAATAGTTCAACAAGATTGGTTCTATAACATTTTACTCTCAGGCTCATAATAACGGAGATATTTGGAATTAATAATTCGTCTTCAGTCCAAGAATTCATCCAAAATGGCGACGCTACACCTTCCCATCAAATTAATTCCTCTCTTATCAGTCAATACACATCCGTTATCACTACCGGAGTTTCCCTCGCGAATTGTACTACCCGTTTAGCGCATTTAAACACTTTTTACCGACTTTTTTGTAAAGACATTTACACAAGAAACAAGAGTCATTACGGACACCTGTATGAAGACTAGACAATGTAGCCAACATAACAACGCTGAATAGAAATATTGTAATAGAAAATAATTAAATATTAATTAAAAACCATTAAATAAATATTCTCAGCAATAAAAATAATAAGATTATAGTCAAATATTAGTTAACAATATTTATTGCCATTTATATTGTACCACAATAATTTTTATCTAAATTTTAAGAAAAATGGGGGGGGGGGCGTATCACAAGAGCTGAAAACTGAAAAATGCAAATATCTCGGTTAATATTCATTCTAGAGAATAAATGTATATAACAATATTTATAGTAAATTTAATTTGCAATAAGATTGGTTATGTACAATTTTTCGATCCGACGCATAATAACGGAGATATTTGGAATTTTCTATTTGAAACATAGGTTTGATTGATTTTAACGAAATTAAGCAACATGTTTATATGCAAATATCTCGGTTAATATTCAAGATAGAGAATAAATGTATATAACAATATTTATAGTAAATTTAATTTGCAATAAGATTGGTTATGTACAATTTTTCGATCCGACCCATAATAACGGAGATATTTGGAATTTTCTAATTTCCCCGCCAAAATGCTAATCAGCTGTGATAATGAGGTCTGATAGTGTTATCAGTGAGTCATATTATTTATTCAAAAAATGCAAATATCTCGGCTAATATTCAAGATAGAGAATAAATGTATATAACAATATTTATAGTAAATTTAATTTGCAATAAGATTGGTTATGTACAATTTTTCGATCCGACGCATAATAACGGAGTTATTTGGAATTGAGCGTACAAAGGACGTGTAGTTAGTACAAATAGGGGATTTCCCGGCTTTTTCTAAAAAAAAAAAACCCGCCAAAATTTACGCGGGAGAAATATGGCAACTAAATAAACGTCTAATTGCTAATATCTCGGTTAATATTCAAGATAGAGAATGAATGTATATAACAATATTTGTAGTAAATTTAATTTGCAATAAGATTGGTTATGTACAATTTTTCGATCCGACGGCCATAATAATCGCGGGAGATATTTTGGAATTTTCGAAATATTTTCCCTCTATACGCCTCCCTCCACTAGTCCGATTTCAGCCGTTAACGAATTCTACATTTAGTTTTGCTTGAGCCGTTCCAATATCGAGTTTGGTAACGATCAAACAAAAATTCCGATTTATATATAATTTTGAAGGTGACTTGGGTCGATGGTCATTTGAGGACATTTTTCCTCAATAGGTGATCGACAGGGAATTCTGCTAAAAAACAGAAGATAATCAAACCTATGTTTCAAATAGAAAATTCCAAATATCTCCGTTATTATGCGTCGGATCGAAAAATTGTACATAACCAATCTTATTGCAAATTAAATTTTCTATAAATATTGTTATATCAATCTTATTGCAAATTAAATTTCCTATATCATATAGTTATATAGACATTATTTTCTCTATACTTGAATATTAACCGAGATATTTGCATGTTAATATGTTGCTTAATTTCGTTAAAATCAATCAAATTTATCATGTTGAAAATTCCAAATATCTCCGTAATTATGCGGCGGATCGAAAAATTGTACATAACCAATCTTATTGCAAATTAAATTTACTATAAATATTGTTATATACATTTATTCTCTATCTTGAATATTAGCCGAGATATTTGCATTTTTTAGTTTTCAGCTCTTGTGATACGCCCCCCCCCCTTTTTCCTAAATTTTAGATAAAAATTATTGTGGTTCAATATAAATGACAATAAATACTTTTAACTAATATTTGACTATAATTTTACTATTTTTATTGCTGAGAATATTAATTTAATGGTTTTTAATTAATATTTAATTATTTTTTATTACAATATTTCTATTCAGCGTTGTTATGTTGGCTACATTGTCTAGTCTTCATACAGGTGTCCGTAATGACTCTTGTTTCTTGTGTAAATGTCTTTACAAAAAAGTCGGTAAAAAGTGTTTAAATGCGCTAAACGGGTAGTACAATTCGCGCGGGAAACTCCGGTAGTGATAACGGATGTGTATTGACTGATAAGAGAGGGATTAATTTGATGGGAAGGTCTCGTCGCCATTTTGGATGAATTCTTGTACTGAAGACGAATTATTAATTCCAAATATCTCCGTTATTATGAGCCTGAGAGTAAAATGTTATAGAACCAATCTTGTTGAACTATTGATGCTCTACAATTGTTGTTATATGCACTTTTTCTCTATCGTAAATATTAACCGAGATATTAGCGTGTTTCTTTAATAAACTGTTAAATTAAAGTTTAATATTTTAGGTGTTCTTAACAAAAATTCCAAATATCTCCGTTATTATGAGCCTGAGAGTAAAATGTTATAGAACCAATCTTGTTGAACTATTGATGCTCTACAATTGTTGTTATATGCACTTTTTCTCTATCGTAAATATTAACCGAGATATTAGCGTTTTTCTTTAATAAAATCTTACACAAGGTTTAATATTTTAGCTATTCATAACAAAAATTCCAAATATCTCCGTTATTATGAGCCTGAGAGTAAAATGTTATAGAACCAATCTTGTTGAACTATTGATGCTCTACAATTGTTGTTATATGCACTTTTTCTCTATCGTAAATATTAACCGGGATATTAGCGTTTTTCTTTATTAATGTCTTGCACAATATTAGTACATCAGAGCAAAACTATTTATTTTAGCTACAATTCCAAATATCTCCGTTATTATGAGCCTGAGAGTAAAATGTTATAGAACCAATCTTGTTGAACTATTGATGCTCTACAATTGTTGTTATATGCACTTTTTCTGTAATGTTAATATTAACCGAGATATTAGCGTTTTTCTTTAATAAAGTGTTGCACAATGTTAGTTATCTCAGATCTAATCTATTTATTTTAGCTATAATTCCAAATATCTCCGTTATTATGAGCCTGAGAGTAAAATGTTATAGAACCAATCTTGTTGAACTATTGATGCTCTACAATTGTTGTTATATGCACTTTTTCTCTATCGTAAATATTAACCGAGATATTAGCGTTTTTCTTTAATAAAGTCTTGCACAAGGTAGTATCTCAGACCAAATCTATTTATTTTAGCTATAATTCCAAATATCTCCGTTATTATGAGCCTGAGAGTAAAATGTTATAGAACCAATCTTGTTGAACTATTGATGCTCTACAATTGTTGTTATATGCACTTTTTCTCTATCGTAAATATTAACCGAGATATTAGCGTTTTTCTTTAATAAAGTCTTGCACAAGTTATCTCAGCCGTAAGCTATTTATTTTAGCTATAATTCCAAATATCTCCGTTATTATGAGCCTGAGAGTAAAATGTTATAGAACCAATCTTGTTGAACTATTGATGCTCTACAATTGTTGTTATATGCACTTTTTCTCTATCGTAAATATTAACCGAGATATTAGCGTTTTTCTTTAATAAAGTGTTGCACAAAGTTAGTATGTTGTAGGTTTTAAGTTCTGATTTTTAATTTCTTTTTGTTTGGTTTTGTTTCAGATTTCTGATATTGTCGTTGGAGAAGAGCCGAATGTATCTGCTAAGGATGTATTGCTGAGATGGGCCAAGAAGTCTACCAATAAATATCCCGGAGTCAAAGTTTCTGATTTCACCAGCTCTTGGAGAGATGGGCTGGCTTTCAATGCTATCATACACAGGAATAGGTAAGGAATGGAGACTGGGAGTAGGATGTATGGGAGGGGGAGGGAGGGATGGGAGGGAGGGGGGGGGGAGAAGCAGTGTTGAGAGTGTTGATAGTGAAGAGAGAGGAGAGAGAGGTGTGTGTGGTGTGTGTGAGGATGTAGAGAGAGAGATGAGAGAGATGAAGAGTGAGAAGATGTGTGAGAGTGAGAGAGAGTACGGTAGTGAGAGAGGATGAGAGAGAGAGGAGATGAGAGAGGAAGTGGGGAGAGAGGTAGTGGGTGAGAGGGGTGAGAGGGCTCGGAGGTGAGGGGGGGAGGGGAGGGAGGGAGAGAGAGAGAGAGAGTGACGAGTGGGAGAGAGGGAGAGGAGAGGGAGGAGAGGACAAAAGTAAGAGAAGAAAGTGAGAATGGTGTGAGAGAGGATAGAGAGAGTGTGAGAGGGATTGGGAGATGAGATTGAAAAGAGGACAAGGAGAGTGAGTGTGTGTGAGTGGAGGAGTGGAGAGATTGATAAGAGGGAAAGGAGAGGAGATGGTGAGGAGGGAGGGGAGGAGAGATTGAAGGAGGAAAGGAGAGAGAGAGTGAGAGGGAGGGGAGGAGAGATTGAAAGAGGAAAGGAGAGAGAGAGTGAGAGGGAGGGGAGGAGAGATTGAAGGAGGAAAGGAGAGAGAGAGTGAGAGGGAGGGGAGGAGAGAAAGAAGAGAGAGAGAGGAAGAGAACGAGAGAGAGAGAGAGAGAGAGAGGAAGGGGAGGAGAGATTGAAAGAGGAAAGGGGAGGAGTGATTGAAAGAGGAAAGGAGAAAGAGAGAGTGAGTGAGGGACGGGGAGAGAGAGAAAGTGAGAGAGAAAATAGAGGAAATGTATGAGAGAGGGAGGAGACGAGTGAAACAGTGAGAGGGATGGGAGGAGAGATTGAAAAAGGACAGGAGAGTGAGAGGGAGGGGAGGAGAGATTGAAAGAGGAAAGGAGAGAGAGAGAGAGAGTGAGAGAGAGGGAAACAGAGGGAGAGATTGGAGGAGTGGAAACGGAGAGAGAGAGTGAGACGAGGGAAACGGGGAGAGAGAGATTGAGAGGAAGTGAAAGGAGAGAGAGAGTGAGAGGGAGGGGAGGAGAGATTGAAAGAGGAAAGGAGAGAGAGAGTGAGAGGGAGGGAGGAGAGATTGAAGGAGGAAAGGAGAGAGAGAGAGTGAAACAGAGAGAGAGGACGAGTGAAACAGAGAGTGAGAGAGAGTTTTGTCTTATACCTCTTTCTCTAGCAATTTTTCTAATAAAACGACCCACAATACACTACACAATAATTTTTATATATATAAAATCTCTTAATATAATTTATTTCTTACTAATATTTCAGGCCGGATTTACTGCCCGAATGGCGCGAGATCAGGAGACGCACCATCAGGGAACGGCTGGAAACTGCATTCTACACTGCGGAAAAAGTTGGAGTCACACGCCTCCTAGATCCTGAAGGTAATTACACATACTCCAAGTGTATATATATATATATATATTTTATTTGTTTCGTTGGTATAGTGGCGGCTATAAGAAGGGCCTTTTTTGTTTTCTGCATGTCCGATGCAAGTTAGCTATCACATGCATTTGGAGCGACTACAATTAATTTATACATAAATAATTTAAAAGTATGACAACATATATAAAGAATTAACAATAACAACGTTAAAAAGTAAAGTAAAAACATATAAATAGAAAATTATTATTCTTAAAAAGAAAAAGAGAAAAGAAATAATGATTATTCTATAAATATTTTAAGTATAGTAGTTGTATCGGCTGTAATAAGTATTCGACCGATTAATTGTATCGAAAGCGTGTTCTGCGAATATTTTAAAAGCATTATTATATTTTAAAAATATTCGTCTTCTTTTATTTGCCTTTTTTCGTTCATGTCTTGTTTTAGTTTTTTGTCGTCGGTTAGTCAGTAGTCTGCGATCGTATATTAAGTGTTTAGCTGTTTGTGAGTCGATAATCACAGCGGAAGTATTGTTGTCTTTTATGTCGAATCGTCGGTAGTAAGAATTTAGTGAACCTTGTCCTCTTACTAATTGTGTAATGTAAAAGTCGGTTTGTATGTTTTTGCTGTGAAATATGTGTTAATGTTCGGAATGAAAAGTATTAAATGTTGTCCTTTATATACATGTGTATAATTATACATATCTGTATATATATAATATATATATATAATATATATATTATATATATATACATATAAGAATATATAAAATTATTTACATAGAATAAATATTAAAATTAATATTAAAATATAATACCGTTATATTCTGATATATTTGAGTAATTGTTTTTCTTTCCGTTGTTGTGTGGTTATTAAAATCGCCCGATATATTTCTCATTGCATAATGTATTTTATTCGCTGTAATATTGCTGCGGTGGTGTTGAGTTTTAGCAGAATGCAGATTTATCTATTGCTCAACTTCACGATGGGAAAATGCTTAATAGCACACAACTGTTGTGTGGACGGACTTTAAGATAAAGTCAAATTCAATTAATATTTAATTTAAGATGCTTAAATTATGCTAATAACCATTATTGCATTTTATATATATTAATATTTATATATATATTATATAATATATATATATACCAATGGGAGGGGGGTTATAAGGGAAGCCTGGAATTAAAAATAGCGATATTTGTTTCCTATTGGTTTTTCCGCAAATATAAACATAACAAAAGTTGTTTATTTCGTTATTTGAGTAACTTTTGTTATATACACTTTTGTGTATACCTAAGTATAATGAGTTATACATTAAAACTTTAGCGGGAGCCAACAATTTTTATTGGGCACTAACGGCTGAACCGAACTTAACAAAACTCGGTATGGCAATTAGCATTAATTCTTCCATGATTATAAGTTATATTAAAATTTTTAGGTTCGAACCGGAGGGGGGTTATAAGGGAGGCCTGAAATAAAAATTCACCATATTTACATGTATAAGAGACGGGAAATATAAAAATATCGAAGACTGTGAAGCCTTATCGAACAAATAATTCTATTATTAACAAATCCACAGAAACGACGGGTATAAATTCTAAACACTGGGACAGGTAAATAAAAAAAATATTGTGGAAAGTAAACCCTGCGAAAAAATATACCATCGCCATTCAGCCTCAAAACAATTCCCGGGCGAAGCCGGCTATCTCAGCTAGTATACTTATAAGTCTAGAGTAATTATAAGAATAGACTTATAAGTGTTCTTTTAAGTGATTGTTTTTTATATATACTAATATTTACAAGTCTAGAGTATTTTTAAGTATACCTGTATGCAGATTTATCTATTTTTCAAACTTCACGCTGGGAAATATGCTTAGCTGCACACAACTGTGTGTGACGGACTCTTTTGTTTAATAACGTCATAAATTAATAATAATAAACAAAAAACACGGCTTAATAAATACCGGTTAAATAGTATTCGAGTTAATAATTATAGACCAATTGTCTTAAGTTGTTGCGTTTCTAAAGCTTTCGTTTCATTTAATATTGCTGCGGTGGTGTTGATATATATATATATATATATATATATATATATATATATATATATATATACATATGTATAATATATACACATGTATAATAAAGGAGAACATTTAAAACTTTTCATTCCGAACATTAACACATATTTCAACAGCAAAAACATACAAACCAACTTTTACATTACACAATTAGTAAGAGGACAAGGTTCACTAAATTCTTACTACCGACGATTCAACATAAAAGACAACAATACTTGCCGCTGTGATTACTCGACTCGACAAACAGCTAAACACTCAATATACGATCGCAGACTACTGACTAACCAACGACAAAAACTAAAACAAGACGTTGAACAAAAAAAAGGCAAATTTCCAATAGAAGAAGACGAGTTATTTTTAAAATATAATAACGCTTTTAAAATATTCGCAGAACACGCTTTCGATACAATTAATCGGTCGAATACTTATTACAGCCGATACAACTACTATACTTAAAATATTTATGGAATAATCATAATTGTTTTTCTCTTTTACTTTTTAAGATTAATAATTTTCTCTTTATATTTTTTTTTTTTTAATTTCACGAAATTGACGAGAAATCCATCATTACATATATATCATCATTGTACGATGTATTCCCCGAGCCACCGTTTTCGCACCCGCTTTACGACAATGTGAGTAGAACTCAGTTCTTTATTTCTTATACTAATTAGAGAATATGCTAATTTATTTGTGTGTGTGTGTGTGTGTGTGTCGTGTGCGTGTGTGTGTGTGTGTGTTGTGTGTGTGTGTGTGATGAGAGAGAAGAGAAGAAGAGAGAATGAAGAGATGGAGGAAAGGGGAGAGGGGAGGGAGAAGAGGGTTGGAATTACTTGATTAAAGGATTAGATTAAGCCCTTTAATTTTAAATTTGTGAAGTTAATTAATTTAATAAATTAATTAATTAATTTAATAATATTAATTTAATTTTTTTTATTTATTAAATTAATAAAATATTAATTAATTTAAATATATATATAATATATATATACACTCAACAGAAAAAAAACCAGCCACTTCATATTTGTCGTATTAAAAGCTAATTTTCATCAATTTTCTTTTTGTGGCTATCTAGTTATTACAGAGAATTTAGAGTCTAAGTCCATCGAACTAATCCCTTCAGGATTAGTAAACAATTAGATAAAACTCAGATTAGATTTATTTTCGTCAAGTGATCTATTCTAAACTCTAAGTAGTTTTGTCGCACATTTAAACATCTTTAATTATTAACCGAGCATTTTCTTTAATTAATGTTTTATTTTTATTTCGGTCCAGAATAATGCTCTTTCAAACTTAGATGGAAGGCCGGAGCTTACGTTACATTCCCGAAACGCTTCGCCTAGCCAAGTCTACCGTCACTGTAATAAAAATGAAGAATAATTTATTTTTTTTTTTAATTTGTTAATTTTTGTTTTTCTTTTTTTTTTATTTTGTATTTTTTTGTAAATAATCAATAACAATTATTCACTTTAGGCAGATTGTTTAAATAACCTATAGATTAACCAATTATTTAATTAAAAAGATTAATATACATACATATTAAGCATTTAACAAAATTATAAGACTAAAGTGTCCAGTTTTTTTTGCGGTTGAGCGTATATAATATAATTATATATATATATATATATATAATCCACTTAATTTTATATATCAAATCTACTTGATTTAAAGTATTAAATTACTTGACTTAGTTAATTAAGTAACTTATTTTAATTAATGAAGGTACCTAATTTAATAGCTAATAATTGGATTTAAAGTATGAAGTTACTTTATTTATTTAATTTATTATTATTTAATTGATTACATTACCTTATCTAATAAATAATGCTATTCAATTTAAAGTATTAAATTACTTGATTTTGTCAATTAAGTAACTTAATTTAATTAACAAAGTAACTTAATTTAATATTAAGTTAATCAATTATTAAGTTACTTGTTTTAATTAAAAGGTTAAGCCAGTTAATTTAATAAGTAAGGCTAATTCAATTTAAAGTATTAAATTACTGGATTAGGCTATTAAGTTACTTAATAAAGTTACTTAATTTAATATATAAATTACTCAAGCATTAAGTTACTTGTTTTAATTAATGGGTTAAGCCATTAATTTAATAAATATGGCTAATTCAATTAAAAGTAAATTTAAAAATTTCTTGATTTAGTCTATTAAGTAACTTAATAAAGTTACTTATTTAATAATAAGTACTCAAGTATTAAGTTACTTGTTTTAAATTAAGGGGTTAGCCAGTTAATTTAATAAATATGGCTAATTTAATTTAAAGTATTCCCA
The DNA here is from genome assembly GCA_019009955.1 of Riptortus pedestris. NCBI lineage: Eukaryota > Metazoa > Arthropoda > Insecta > Hemiptera > Alydidae > Riptortus > Riptortus pedestris. The sequence goes on from JADPXZ010000007.1 coordinate 2,757,189, forward strand.
CCCCCCCCCCCCCCCACCCCCCCCCCCCCCCACCCCCCCCCCCCCCCACCCCCCCCCCCCCCCACCCCCCCCCCCCCCCACCCCCCCCCCCCCCCACCCCCCCCCCCCCCCACCCCCCCCCCCCCCCACCCCCCCCCCCCCCCACCCCCCCCCCCCCCCACCCCCCCCCCCCCCCACCCCCCCCCCCCCCCACCCCCCCCCCCCCCCACCCCCCCCCCCCCCCACCCCCCCCCCCCCCCACCCCCCCCCCCCCCCACCCCCCCCCCCCCCCACCCCCCCCCCCCCCCACCCCCCCCCCCCCCCCCCCCCCCCCCCCCCCACCCCCCCCCCCCCCCAACCTCCCTCCCCCCCACCCCACCCCCCTCCCACCCCCCCACCCCCCCACCACACCCCCCCCCCCCCGCCCCCCCCCCCCCCCGCCCACCCCCCCCCCCCCCCCCAACCCCCCCCAACCACCCCCCCCCGCCCACCACCCCCACTCGCCCCCCCACCCCCCCCCCCCCCCAGCAATTTGATTTAAACCATTTAATTTAATGAATAAAGCTATTTGATTTAAAGTGAATAAGACAAACTCGATTTAAATCAAGATAAAACCACTTAACATTTATTTAAATAAGGCCTAAGTTAATAATTTAAAGTTTTAAATTACTTAATTTATAGACCATTTAAGATATGGATTGAGCGCCTTAAATTATATAAAAAAAGGCAATATTTGATTTAAAGTATTAAGCTACTTGATTTAATAGATTAATCCACTTTATTTAGTAAATAAGGCTATTTAATTTAAAGTATTAAATTACTTAATTTAGTCAATTAAGTATGGATTGAGCCACTTAATATTAATAAATAAAGCTATTTTGCAGATTAATAGTATTAAGTCCTACATTATATTGAATTTTCATCAAATAAGATTTAATCCTACACTTTCTATTTATTAAATTACAGGCTTTCATTTTAATTTTAAAGTATTAAATTTAATACTTTAATAGTAATATTTATAAGTATCTAAATTAACCTTAATTTAATCAATTAAGATATAAGCCGATTGCAGCCACTTTATATATTAATAAAATAAAGCCCTATTTGATTTAATGAATTAAGCCCCTCCTTGATTTAATGTCGGCTATAATCCATTGCAATCAATCATCAAATCACATAGGGATTAATACCACTTTGTCTCATTTATAGCTAAATAAGGCATCCCTCTTAACTTAAAGTATTTAAAATTACTTAATTTAAATCAATTAAGATATGCAGATTTTGAGCCCACTTAATTTAATGTAATAAAGCTATTTTTGAATTTAAAGTATTACAACGCTACCTTCAACTTTAATGGGCCCCCAGTGGTTAATTCCATTGAGATCAACCAAATCAATCAGGCCGATTCAATCCACTATATTATTTATTAAATTAAGGCTATCCTTAAACCTAAAAGTAGTAAATTTACTAACATTAATTTAATCATTTTATAGATATGGCATTGTTAGAGCCCACTATAATTTAATAAATAAAGCTCATTCTGATAATCTAAAGTATTAAGCTACTTCGATATAATTAGATTAAACCCTTTATTTAATAGATTAAATCACTTTATTTTAGGTTAAATAAGGCCCTATTTAATTTAAAGCTATTCAAATTACTATAAGTTTAAATCACATTAAGTATGGATTGCGCCATTTAATTTAATAAATAAAGCTATATGAATTTAACAGTAATTAAGCCCAAACCTACTTCTGCATTTAATAGATTAATCCACTTATTATTATAGTAAATAAGGCCTATTGTACATTACTAAAGCTATTAAAATCTTACGTTATTTAATCATATTAAGTATGGATTGAGCCCAACTTAATTTTAAATTTTTTTCAATACAATAAAGCTATTTTGATATTTAAAGTATTAAGCCTACTTGATTTAATTAGATCTTAATTCCACGTTAATTTAGCCCTAAATAAGGCAATCTGATTTAAAAGTAATTAAATTTACTTTCAAATTTGCTACAATCTAAGTACTACTTTACTATCATGGATTGCCCAAGTCCACTTATAATTTAATAAAGCTATTTGAATTATAAAGTATTAGACCCCTACTTGATTTAATGGCGCTTAAATCCATTGAAATCCAACTAGAATCAATGCCGGACTTAATGCTACTACCTGATTTAGTACGTAAGAGCCCTATTTAATTTATAAACAGTAATTTAAATTTACATAATTTAATAAAGCAATTAAGTATGCGACACCGATTGCCCCCAAAATGCCATTTAATTTATAAATAAAGCTATTTGATTTAAAGTATTAAGCTACTTGATTTAATGGGCTTAATCCATTGAATCAACTAATCAAAAACTGGGATATAAGCCCAACTATAATTCTCCGACTAAGTAAGGCTATTTAAATTTAAAAGACTATTATAAATTACTTAATTTAGCTCATTTACAGTATGGATTGAGCACACTAATTTAAAGAATAAAGCTATTTGATTTAAAGTATTAAGTTACTTGGTTGAATGGATTAAGCCACTTTCTTATTTAGTAATATAAAGGCTATTTTAATTCTTAAAAAGTATTAAAATTAACTATAATTTATTAATCAATTAAGTATGGATTGAGGCCACTTAAATTTAATAAATAAATATATTTGATTTAAAATGTATTAAGCCTTACTTGATTTTTAATAGATATAATCACACTTTAATTTAGTAAAATAAAGGCTTAATCTTAATTTTAAATTATTACAATTAACTTTTTAATTTAGTCAATTAAGTATGGATTGCGCCACTTAATTTAATAAATAAAGCTATTTGATTTAAAGTATTAAGCTACTTGATTTAATAGATTAATCCACTTTATTTAGTAAATAAGGCTATTTAATTTAAAGTATTAAATTACTTAATTTAGTCAATTAAGTATGGATTGCGCCACTTAATTTAATAAATAAAGCTATTTGATTTAAAGTATTAAGCTACTTGATTTAATAGATTAATCCACTTTATTTAGTAAATAAGGCTATTTAATTTAAAGTATATTATTACGTTTGTCAATTAAGTTACCTAGTTCAATTAATGAAGTTGGTTAATTTAAACAAATAAAGCTATTTAATTTAAATATAATATTTATTTTTTTTTAAAAAAAATTTTTTAAAAAAAAAAATTATTTGATTTAATGAACGAAGTTATTTGAAGTCAAATTAGATTACTTAATTTAGTCAATTTAAATAACTTAATTTAACTAAAGAAGTTACTTAATTTTAGTAAATTAGGCTATTTTATTCAAAGAATTCTTAAAGGTTTTACTTAATTCAATAAATCAAGCTTTTGATTTAAAGTATTGAGTTACTTAATTCAATGGATTAGGATATTTTTTTAAATTAAATTTTTTTGATATGTTTTTAAATTTAAAGTATTAAGTTACTTGATTTAATTGACTATGTTACTTGATTAAAATATTAAATTACTTGATTTAGTCAATTAAGTTAGTTAATTTAATAAATATAGCTATTTGATTTAAAGTATTAAGTTACTTGATTTAAAGTATTAATTTAATTACTTGATTTAAAGTATTAATTGATTTAAACTATCAAATTACTTGATTAAGTATTAAATTTAGTACTATTTAAAGTATTAGACTTTGTCAATTAAGTTACTTAATTTAATTAATGAAGTTGCCTAATTTTAGTAAATAAGGCTATTTTATTTAAAGTATTAATTAAGAATGGGTGTTTAGAGGGGGAGGAGTTTCGAAAATTCCAAATATCTCCGTTATTCTGCATCGGATTGAAAAATTGTACATAACCAATCTTATTGCAAATTAAATTTCCTATAAATATTGTTATATACATTTATTCTCTATCTTGAATATTAGCCGAGATATTTGCATTTTTCAGTTTTCATCCTCGAGCAAAGCCCCACTCCTGCTCGTGTCGCATAAACAATACTCTGTTATATAATAAACCGCATTATTCCAAGCTTAAATACCGAATATTGTTTTCAGGAAGCGCAGTCGCTCACGGCCGAGTACAGGGAGGTCGCTTCGACCCTCCACATGTGGATCAGGGAGAAGATGTCGGAGATGTCTCAGGAGCTGCCGAACACCGTAGATGAGCTGAGGAGGTCGGCTGCAGAGTCGGCTCGCTTCAGGAGCGATGAGGTACCGGCTAGGTCTCGGGATAGGCAGAAGCTGAGCTCGCTCTATCGAGACTTACAGGTAATAGTTATATTGCTGTGTGTGTGTGTGTGTGTGTGTGTGTGTGTGTAAGAGAGAGAGAGTGAGGGAGAGAGAGTGAAAGAGGGAGGGAAGGAGTGAGTGAGAGAGGGAGGGAGGGAAGGAGTGAGTGAGAGAGGGAGGGAGGGAAGGAGTGAGTGAGAGAGGGAGGGAGGGAAGGAGTGAGTGAGAGAGGGAGGGAGTGAGAGTGAGGGAGGGAGGGAAGGAGTGAGTGAGAGAGGGAGGGAGGGAGGGAGAGAGACTGAGGGAGTGAGGGAGAGTGAAGAGAGGGGGGGGGGGAGGGAGGGAGGGAGAGAAGGCGGGAGGGAGGGAGGGAATGGGGGAGGGAGGGAGGGAGAGAAGGAGGGAGGGAGAGAGAGTGAAAGACGGGGGGAGAGAGAGGGAGGAAGGGAGAGAGAGAGGGAGAGAGAGAGAGAGAGAGAGTAAGGGAGAGAGAGAGAGAGAGAGGGAGGGATCGGGAAGGTAAGAGTAAGAAGAGGGAGGTGTAGGAGAGGAAGAGAAGTGAGAGAGGGGAGGGGGTCGGAGGGAGAGCGAGAGATAGCGGTGGGGCGGGGGGGGGTGGTGTGTGTCTGTCTTTCTCTCGTCGCCGCCGCTATGCTCTCTGCTGCGTGCTCGCTGCTACTCTCTCTCCTGCTCTCCACGCTAGATGTCTCTGCGTCGTTCTCGTGTGCCTCGGTCTCTTCGTTCCGGTTCTGCTTTCTCTTTCTCTTTCTTATTTCTCCTCCTTTTCGTGTGGAATTTGCTCGTCTTGGTCTGACCTCGTCTTCGTGTTCGCTCTACTAGCTGCTCTCGTCCGTCTCTTCGTCCCTTCTGCTCTCGTCTTCTCGGTGCCGTGGTTGCGACGCTCGCTTCTCGCTCTCTTCTCCTCCGTGTCTCGGCGTCGAGCAGCGCGTGCGCCGCCTCTGTGCGTATCTTGTGTGTGTTCGTGCTGGTTCTGGCGGTCGTCCTCTCGCTCGCTGGACTCTTCTTTCTTTTTCTCCCGCATGTCTAACTCCTTTCGTTCTCTTTTTCGCGTTTGTATTGTTTCTCTTTTTCTTTCTCTGCTCTTTTTTTGCTCTTTCTGCTTGCTGCTCGGTATCTTTTTTCTTGTCTCTTTTTCTTGGTCTTTCGTTCTCAACGCACTCGCCCCTCCAACCAAGCCCCACCTGTCCAAACCCTCCCCACTACAACAAACAGCGAAAAGAAGTCGGCCTTCCCCATCAATCCTCTCTTTGTTGATTGTTCTTTTCTTTTTTTTCTTCTCTGTCTATCCCTCCCCCCCTCCCCCCTTTGCTCCTCTCCTATCTTATGAATTTCTGTTCTTTTTCTGTCTCTTTCTTGTTAGCTTGTCCTTTCTTTTCGATCTCTTGCTCGCTCTTGTTATCTCGTTCCACTCTGTTATCTCTATTTGATTCATTTTCTTAGCCCCTTTGCTTCTATCTCTTTGCTTAGGCTCTTATGTTGTTTTTCTTGACTTATTCTGCTTATTCCTCTCTTTCTTTATGTTTTATCTCTTTCTCCGCGTTTTGTCTGGGCTGTTGTTTCTTTCCTGTTCTCTCCTCATTTTCGTCTACTTACGAGTCTTTGTTCTTTTTCCTTGGCTTCTTGTCTCATTCTTGCGTCGACCCGGGTGTGGTCGGTCACTCCGGCTCCCCCTCTAGTTTTTTTGTGTACTTCTTGTTCTTTCTCGTTCGTGTTCTCTTTTGGTGTCGCGCGGTTCTCTGCTCGTTCCCCCCGTTCACATGTCTCTACTATTCCCCCTCCCTGTTGACTCCAAAGCTCTCCCTTCTGTTGCTTCGCCCTTCCCTGCGCCTCCCTTAAGTCATTCTTTTGTTACCTCCCTTCGTGCGCCTATACCCTACTGTCCGCCCGCCTCCTCATCTCCTCTCCATTTTCTTCTTATTTGGTGTCTGCCCTCCCTACGTCCTGTCTTCGCTTGTTTGTCTCTCCTTTTCTTCCCTCCGCTTCCTCTTCGCTCCCCCCCTCTCCTATTCCCCAGCCGTCGCTCTCTTTCTCCCCCCTTCCTTAATCCCTCTCATTCTCTCCTCCTCCCTTTGGCTGTCTCTGCTTTCTATCTGGTTCTAGACCGGTGTGTTGTCGTGTTGCTTTCTTTCTCCCTTTTATTTGTTGTTATCCTCTTCTTCTGCGGTTTGGCTTGTGTTGCCGGCTAGGCCGTGTCTCGGGTCGCTTGCTCTGTCTTTAGCTCACCTTTTCGGTATGTCGGAATGTTCTTTGCTTGCTCTTTCTCTTACCTCCCCCTCCCCCCTCCCCCCCCCCCCCCCTACTTGAGTGCTTGTATTTTTTCCCTTTTATTTACTTTCTTTATTTTTCTTCTCCCGATCGGGTCCTGTTTCTGTCTTGTAGATGTCGTCTTCGTTTGGCCTTTTTTTCTTGTGTTGTGTTCCGTGGTTCTTTTGGTTCCTGTCTTTCGTGTCTCTGTTATGCGTACCTCTTTTCTCACCGTGTCTCTCTCCTAGTCCGCCGTCGCCCCTCCTTGTGTCGGGTACGTTATTTTCTTCTGTTCTTCTCTCTTATCTTTTTATTTCTTTTTTCTTTGTTGTTCTCTTTCTCTCCTCTCTGTCGCTGCTAGCCTATGCCCTCTCTCGTTCCGTCTCTCTCTATCCCCACGTGACGCCCTCTTCGTGTCTTTCTCTTCTCTATCCCCTCTATTTTTGTAAATGTGTTTTTTGTTCTTGGTGATTTTCTCACTTTCTATGTTTCTCTCGTACTATCCCTCTTCTCAGTCCCGCTCTCCCGCTTCCCCGCCCCTCCTCCTTGTCTTATTTTTGATTTTCTCTCTCCGTTACCCCTTCTCGTATCTCTCTTCTTTAGGTTGTTGTCCTTGGGTATTCTTTTCTTCCTCTTTTTTGTTGCTTTTTATCCATTCCTCTATTTATCACCGTGCGCCCCCTCTCTTTCCCCCCCTCTTGCTTTTTCCCCCTTCTGTTTTCGTTCTTCTTTGTTCTCTTATCTCCTTTGTTGGGTAAAGTTTGTTGCCCCTTAGCCCCTTTCTTTTTTTGATATTTTTTCCTTTTTTTTTTTTCACTCTTTTCCCTGTCTGTTCTCTTTCTTTTTCTCAGAGTTTATCGTCCTTCCTTGTTGTTTCCGTTGGCTTTCTTGTCTTTCTTTCGTTCCCTCTATTCTCGGCTCTTTTTCTTTGTCTCTCTCTATCCCTGCCCCCTCATCCCTCCGCCCCGTTATGGCCGTCTTGTCTCCGTTGATTCTGGCTCGACATGTTGCGTCACTCCTTGTAATCTCTTTCTCTTATCCACTCATTACTTGCGTCTTTTTCTCTTTATGTGCGGTCTTCGTCTGATCCTCCTCTCTCTTTCTTTCCTTGTCTCTTCTCTAAATTATTCTTTCACTTTTTTCCTCGTTTATTTAGTCTTCCTATCTCCTTGTTTTGTATTTTTCTTTTGTTACTTATTTGCTTCTTCGGTCTCTTAGTCTAAGAGTGTCTCTATGCTCCCCCCCACACTCTCACATGAGATAAATTGTGTGACACACAAAATGAATTAACACACTACCCTCGGCAATAGAAAATACAATCATATCCAAACCGAATAAATAAATAACAAAACAAAATCTCACACTCTAACACAACAATATACAAACGCACATCAACAAGACTCACTACCAAAAATAACTAACAAAAAATAAAGCACCATCAGCCGAACGCACCCACTCACCCTCACATACCGTACACGAACACCCACACACACTTCATTTACAACCCACCCTGCTCCCTCATCCATCCTTCACACAACTTCCCTCCCAACACAACCCAAACCCACTCCCAATCCCAACCCACCACCCCACAACTACCACCAAACAACAAAACCCACATACAACCCCTACCCATGTACCGACACCCCCCTCCCGCCCACACCTCCATGTGGCGTGCCAATCCCCCCCCCTCCACCCCCAATGTCCTTATGGTCGATCCTCCCATTCCGCCCCACTCATGAAACACTCCCTGTCGCCAGTGGGGACCCCTAATAATACCAAAAGTGTGCAATCAAAAATAAACAACCCAGAAGCGAAACCACTGCATAAAAAAAAAAAACAAGAGGAAATCAAAAAGACGTGTAATCAGTCCATGCGACCACGCAGAATAAAATCCTTTTATACATTAGAGGTATTCCCCGCAAGCCCAACCAAATATACCAGCTTTCAAGCCCAGAAAGGGTGCCCACTGAAGAATATAAGCCCTCCCTATTATGCCCGTACAGGAGGTGTCGGTCTAGTGAGGGCAAGAGTCGTGGCTTCCATTTAATTTCTCTAAAAAAAAGATATAGTAAAAGGAGAAAACAAAACATAGCAACGACTCGCTGCATACAATCCATAGATACCCTCGCCGCAAGGGTGCGCCCAGCTGTCGATAAGCCCTCCCATATAATAGCCGTAACAGGTCCGTGGGGGAGACGCAATTGGGGGGGGGTAACACGAATGCCAGAGTCGTGGTCCTTCCCTTTTTATTCTCTAGTGAGCGCAATCGTCTGCATAAAACCCTTTAGTTCCTCCCCAGCCTGCGCAAGTTGTGGCCAGCTCGTAGATAAGCTTCTCCGCCTAGTAAGCAGTAGCCATTTCGGGGCAGGACAGTGGATCAGGTCGGGCATAGGAAAAAGTTAAGGAGGTAGCTAAGAGGACCGTGGCTTCCCAATTTAATAAATTTTTTTCTATCTCAACCACACGTGTTCCCTGTTCTCCGTGTCCTACTGCTCTCCTACCGCCTATCTCTTGTCGCTCTGTTGTGCACTAGCCCCAATACAGCCAGCTGCCACACCCACACCCCACCAACCAAAGATCAACCCCGTCCCTGGAACGGGTGTGGCCATCATTAAAGAATACAGCTCTCCCCAATTAGGCAGTACCCATACGTGCGTGTGGGAGATCAGGAGCTAGAGGTCGTGGCTTTCATTTAATATCATCTAGTGCGCGACACTAATCGCAGGCATAAAATCCTTTAGTCCCAGCCAGAACTGGGGTGGCCATCTGTATGAAGATTAAGCCCTCCTATTAGGCCGTAACAGGGGTACAAGGAAGGAAGTTATTCGGTAGAGGGTCAAGAGGGGTCGTGGCCTTCCATTTATAATATAATATAATATAATCTACAAGCAGACTAAGGGAAAAATGAAGTGGAGCGACTTTAGAGCTGAAGCGCTGCATAAAAAATTCAATCCCTCATCCGAAGGGAGGCCCCAGCTGGGTAGATAAGAACAGCCCCACCCTATTAGGCCGTACTGACAGTGGGTCGGTTGAGGTACTCTGCACGTGCAGTACTTGTTTGTTTTATCTTGTGGACGAGTCTTACCATAACACGCACTATCTCTCTGTAGTAGCTACTAGACGCTGCATCCAAATCCCATCTCCTGGCTTAAGTCCCCCAGCGACAGGGATGCCAGCAGAAGATACTGATAAAATAAGGCTCGTCCGGCCCTCCCTAGTTAAGCCGTAACAAGTCGGATTAAAGCTAGGAAGGGTCGTTGGCTTCCATTTAAATCTAAAGAGTAAGGGGAGAATAGGAAAAAAAGAAACTAAGGTAGAGCGAACTCGAGCTGCATAAAAAAAAATCCTCGGACCGAAAAGGGGGCCCCAGCTGTAGATAAAAGCCCTCCCATATTAGCCGGAACAGGTCGGCGAGCAGTTAAAGAGGGGCTAGGAGTCGTGGCTCATTTTCTAAAGTGAGCGTGATGACTCGCTGCATAAAATCCCCTCAGCCCGCAACGAAAGGGGGCACCGAGCCATGTAGGAATAAAATTAAACCCCTCCCTATTAGCCGTACAGTCTGAGGGTAAGAGGCTTTAGGATGGGGGTGTCGTGGGCTCATTTATTTATCAAATTCTAAAAAGGGGAGAAGGGGATCAAAAGAGAGATGAGGACGACTCCTGCAGCATAAAAGAAAAAAAAAAAACAAAAAACTCCCATCAGCCCCGAAAGGGTGCCCAGCTTGTAGATAACAAAAAAAAGCTCTCACCCTATATATAGGCCGACAGGGTGAGGGGACGGGGGCGATAAGAGCAAGAGACGAGGCTTTTCTTCCATAGGAAATTTACACAACTTATAACCTTTTAATAGATTCTCACTAATTTTTTTTTATCCTGTTTTTCTTATATTTGTGAGTTTTAGATTGTGACAGGCTTCACATGAAGTAACCTCGCTGAGAAAGTTTCTCGAGACTGCAAGAGACTCGAACCAAGATTAGACGATCTTGAATCCAGGATTTCGGAAGAAGCGAAAAGATTAGATCGCCTTCACCCGTTAGACGCCAAACATGTCGTTGACTCCATCGAATCAGAACTTAGATCAATCGAAGAAAATATTCAATCATTATTCCAAGTAAGTATTTATTCAATTTATTCACAAAAAATAGTTATTTATTATCGAAGTGACAAAAGTAGATCATTTTACAACTCGAGTGAATGTTTATAAATTATAAAATTCCGATATTGTCTTTATTCATATGTGGTCTTATTATTCATGGTTTTACTCACAGAATTTATCTAGTTATTGAAGGGTTTATACACAAATTCATCTTATTATTCATGAGTTTATCTTACTATTCAATGGTTTATTCACAAATTTATCTCATCGCTCGAGGTTTTACTCGCAGAATTTAACTCATTACTAAAGGTTTTATTGTACGAATTTATCTTATTATTTCGACGGTTTTATTCACTGTTTTATCTCATTTTATTCAAGGTTTTATTCACAAATTAATTCCAAGGTTTTATTGATAGGTTATCTTATTATTCAAGGATTTTTTTTCCACAGAATCTTATATTATTATTCAAAGGTTTGATTCACGATATTGTCTGTATTCATGTGTGACCTTATTATTCAAGGTTTTACTCACAGAACTTATCTCATTATTGATGGTTACGTTATTCGAATTTATCTTACTATTCAAGGTTTTATAGATAAATTTATTTATTATCCAAGTGACGAAAGTAGATCATTTTCCAACTCGAGTGAAACGTTTAGCCACAACGAGCGAAACGAGTCTGGTAAATGACGAGAAGTTGTAAAATTCTAACTTTGGTCACGAGTGTAATATTAAATTTTTTTCTGTAATCCGTGTAATACTATGATCATGATCTAAGCACAGAATACGATCAAAATTAGGATGTTGTCAAGATTATGGTATGTTGTTGGTAGGTTATAAGCATCGTTGTTTGCAGGGTTATATAAGCATAGTTATAAAAACAACTAGTGATGATTGTCAAGTAGTGCAGTTTTATTAAAACACAGTGCACGTTATAAACAAGGAAGCTAATTATTATTATATTTAAATTTTTAAAAAAATATATATCGATTATTTCCACCAAAGTAATTCATTCTCACATTTAAATAGCATTTAATTTTCCAACCTTCGAATTATTTTTTAATTTATAACTTATTATACCTAATTAATAAGGCAATTCCAACTTTCTTCACTTGTGAACAAAGTGATTACTTTCTTCACTCTATTGCAAAATGTTTCACTTTCTTCACTCATTTCAGTTTAGTAATGTTACCATTATTCGACGATTACAGAAAAAAACCATTATTCAATTCTAACTCATTATCATATCATAATATAGCATATTTCCCTAAAGGTTGACTTAAAATTTCCTCAAAAGTCCATCAATCCTACCCACTAGACGAGTTATAATTAGAAAGATATGAATTATGAACATTCCAAATATCTCCGTTATCATGCGTCGAATCAAAAAATTGTACATAACCAATCTTATTGCAAATTAAATTTCCTATAAATATTGTTATATACATTTATTCTCTATCTTGAATATTAACCGAGATATTTGCATTTTTTTTCAGGATGTATCTACGCTGAAAGCTGGTAACCACCCACAGTATGCAGAGTTGAACAAGAGAGTGTCTCGGCTACACTCGAGATGGGTCACTCTGAGAAGCAGTCTCCACTCGAAACTCATAGCACGACTCGCATCTCTGTCGTTCCCAGTCGTCGAAGAAAGGACTGTAACTCGGCAGACTAGGACCGTCCTGGAAACTCGGCTGGTGGACACCAACCACCACTTCCGAGCTCTCCAAGAGGCTATAGATTGGCTCAAAGCGAAACTCGTGAGTAACTCAATATTAGACAGTTAGTAGAGCTAGAGTCGTGGCTTCCATTTATCTATTGACCGACTCGCTGCATAAAATCCTCAGCCGAAAGGGTTGCCCCAGCATGTAGGATAAGCCCTCCGCGGCTATTAGCACCGATTCAGTTCGGTATAGAGCTAGAGTCGTGGGCTTCCATTTATCTAAGTGACGGGACTCGCCTGCATTAAAAATCCTTAGTCCCAGCCGAAAGGGTGACCAGCTGTAGATAAGAGAGCCCCTCCCCTATTAGCCGTACAGTCGGTAGAGCTAGAGTCTGAGGCTTCCAATTTATCTAGTGAGAGCGGACTCGCCTGCATAAAAATCCTTAGTCCCAGCCCAAAAAGGGTGCCCAGCTGTAAGATAAAGCCCTCCCTATTAGCCGTGAACAGTTCCCCGGTAGATGCTAGAGAGTCCGGTGGCTTCCATTTTATCTAGTGAGCGACGTCGCTGCATAAAAACCTCAGCCGAAAGGGTGGGCCAGCTGTAGATAAGCCCTCCCTATTAA